>RAHM01000012.1:7251245-7450038 GCA_003713295.1 Parotia lawesii
CTTTCTTTCTTTCTTTCTTTCTTTTCAGAGTACAGAGAATTTTCTGTTTCATTTTTGACATTGCATCATTGTATTTCAAAATGCAATACTGGATTGAAGACCTGATGGCCCCAAGGTTTAATTGAAGTCTCCTGAACTCATCTCAAATGACAAGTTGGCCTCTTTGCACAGAAGAATAAAATCAATATTTAAAAAAAAGAATGTACTGTACTTTATTCTGGAAAGTACATTCTGGAACTTTTTCCAAGTAACGTTTATAAAAAATTAATGTTAGATAACCTTTTTGAGGAAAGGAGCCCAAGGGTATAGGTATTAAACTCTTTTCTAAGTGTGTCACTTGACAGGCTGTGTTCTCTAGTTGGCTAAAAGGTGTTTTAATTAGAGAAGAAAAGAAGTTAGAATGGAAAGAAAAGATATAAGGATGAAAAAGTTGAATTAATTTCATAGTTTATTTTGGGAAGCGTGCCCAGTTCAAGATGAATGCTGAGGTAAATTTAAGTGAGAGTGAGAAAATAGTAGTTTGAAATAGTTTTTGTGTATGGATAAAAAGTTAATCATTGTCAATTTCTTTTATCATACTTAAGACCAGCATGTCCCAGTAAGAACTTCCTGTGCATCCTTGGAGAAATATAGGGACGCTAACCAGATGCTGGCAACCCCTCTCTAGTGGGGTTCTATAGAGCTCCATCTTAGGCCCTGTGCTCTTCAACAACTTCAGATAGGACTTGAATGCAGGACTTGGAGACACTAAACAAGTTTGCTAATGATACAAGATTGGGAGAAACCGTTAACTCCTTTGAAGACCAAAAGGCCTTGAAGAGAGACCTTGATAAATTACAGGGCTGGGAAATCACTACTTGTGGAAGCTTAACAAGGGTGAGTGCTGGATTCTGCACCTGGAAGTGTACAGCCCTGCATGTATGACAGACTCGGGAATGAGATGCTGGAAAGCAGTGCTGTGGAAAGGGACCTCAGGATCCTGGTAGACAGAAAATTGAACATGGGTCGATAATGCCCTGGCAGCCAAGAGGGCCACCTGTGTCCTGAGGGGCATCAAGTACTGCATCACCAGCCAGGCAAGGGAGGGGATTGTCCTGCGCTGCTCTGCACTGATGTGGCCTCACTTCATGTCTTGTGTGTAGTTTTGGGTGTCGCAATGCAAGAAAGATATAAAGCCATTAGAGCGTGTCCAAAGGAGGACAACAAAGATGGTGAAGGGTCTAGAGGAGAAGCCATATGAGAAGCAACTGAGGTCACTTGGTCTGTTCAGACTGGAGAAGAGGAGGCTGAGGGGAGGCCTCACTGCAGTCTACAACTTCCTTGTGAGGGGAAGAGAAAGGGCAGACACTGATCTCTTTTCTCTAGTGACCACTGAGAGGAACAGAAGGAATGGCCTGAAATTGTGTCAGTGGAGGTTTAGGTTGAATATTAGGAAAAGACTCTTCACCCAGAGGGTGGTTGGGCACTGGAACAGGGTCCCCAAGGAATGATCATACCATCAGCCTGACAGAGTTCAAGAATAGTTTGAACAATGTTCTCAGGCACATGGTGTGATTCTTGTGGTTGTCTTGTGCAAGTCCAGGAGTGCAACACAATGATCCTTGTGAGTCTTGTGCAACTTGGAATATTCTGTGATTCCGTATAGGGATGGGATCAGGAACACAGCTTACAGTTGAAGCTGAATTTGGTGAGGGATGTGAAGGGGATGTGAGGGATGTGAAGAATAATAAGAAGGGCCAGAAAAGGAAGATTGAAGAAAACTTTCACTCCCAAGTTGGAGCTGGTGGCAACCAACATGGAAAAGGCTGAGGTATTCAACAATTCTTTTTTGCCTCAGTTTTCAATGGTAATATCTCTTACCACATCTAAAGCTCTGAACTTCAATACTTATGTCAATCTTTTCATCCATCTGTACTCCAAATCCTTCTTGGCAAGGCTCTTCACAATTCTATGAAATGGAAGTTCGTCTTCCATTCAGTACTCATGTCTGGGATTGCCCCATTCGAGATGCAAGACTTTGCATCTTGGTCTGGTTGAACCTCATGCGGTTCCCACAGACTCACTTCTTGAGCTTGACCATATCCCTCTGGATGGCATCYTGGCATCCCCTGTTTTCAGGCATGTAAACTGCACCATTCAACTTTCTGTTGTCTGCAGACTCGCTGAGGATGCACTCACTCTCTCTGTATGTGTGTTTGAAAAAGACTTTAAGCAGCACTGATTCCACTGCAGACCCCTGAAGGACACTACTTGTCACTGATCTCCCTTTGGACATTGGGCCTCCATCAAATCCTTTTCAAATAGTTTTCTTCCTTATTTGAAGCAGACACGGTCCTTATGACTAATCTCTGATAAATCTCCGAACTTGTAGCTCTCTCCCCTCCACTTTTTTAAAATGCTTTGTGATAGCTGAAGTGCTTACATTGGAAAAATTAAGAAAGAAGAAAAAAATAAACCAGCTATTTTTGTAGTGATGTCTGTAATCTTCAATCATCTTCAAATGGTTTGGCAGAAGGACAAGTGGTGTAATTCTGTGCACCTGTACCATTTACGTCTCTTCTGCTGAGTGAAGGGATACAGGTTGAGACATTAAAGTCTATTTGGAGTATGACTGACAAAGACTTTAACATTACCACTTATCCAATTTAATCCRCTGATTGTTCTTATAATTGACATAACTCTTGGCATAATTTGATCCAGGTTTATATACTATATAAATTAAAAATATTCTGATGACTGACTTAATGAAGTATGGTTTTTAAAAGAATAATATTTATCTAATTTTAGCTAAACTTGAAATGAAACTTCACTGTTACTGAACACATACAGGAAATGTTCCAGTTTTAGCCATTGTATTCAGAAAAATTAGCCATCATTGTTTGTAAAGCTTTACAAAGCTTCAAATTGGTCACCTTATATTAGAAATGTTTTTCATTGAACTATTGGGCTCAAATGGAATCACTCTAGTATTTCCTCATTAAAAGCAGTCTTCTGTTCATCCAAACTTTTGTGAATAAGGAAGCAGCTTCATTCACATTTCCCAGACAATTCTTCCTTTATGTGCATGTCATATTAGTTTATGGCATTTCCTGGATATTTGACTTGTATACATGAATATAAAAGGAGAAGAGGAAACATAGCCACACAAGAGGATAGACCTTGGGGTACCACCGGCAAAATGAACTAGAACAGGCACAGAAGAAAATTAAAGGTGAGAGAGAGGAGACAAGAAAGAAAAACAAAAATAAAAATGTGTCTGAGATACGAGAGAGTGAAACAGATGGAAGAAAGAGAAGAATTAAATCTAATCACAAGAGGAGGAAAAGCACACCACTGTGATGAAAAAGACAATTGCAAATATAGCTTGAAAGGCAAGAAAAGATATGTATATGTCTGGGAAAAAGAAAAACTACATGAAAGAAGATCAGGCTTTAGGATTAGTAGATTCAATATTTTTTATTCCAATCCCTGAATTTAGTTCTTTGGCAGATTTCCCATAATTGCGTTCACTTTTGAAAAAAAAAAGAGAATAGCTTTATGATACTTTAAGGAGTTGACTCATTACATTTTATGTCAATTCAAAAGTATAGTCCTTGGGAGTATACTCTGTATACTTTCTTGGTGGTCCAACAGTAAAGTTTTCAGAACATTCAATAAAGTGACAATTCCTGTGAATATATTTTTCTAGTTTTATAAGAAATTAAGGGAGATTGTTTTTAGTGAGATCATTCTTTTCATTGAACAAAAATGCAAGCCTTAAAGACTTTCATAGTTCCATTTTTTTATTAGTGTTCATGGCATATTAAACCAGAATTTTTAAATAAGTAGATTGTGCATACCTTAAAGAATCAAAAAGGTTTTTAGCAGGCATTTGTTTGCTGAAAGATTGCCGCAGTGCTCTCTCTGGCCAGCAGGCTGTCCCTAGCACCGGGCAATCTTTCACCTCCCCTGGGTGGGGGGACGGAAGCTGATCGCTGTGCAGGAGAGCAGGCAAAGCTCCGACTCGCATTCGCCTTGCCCACCGATGGCAAGGTGCGTAAAGGAGGTAGGAATGAGGCGGAGGGGCTTCTTCGGCCGGGAAGGGTTTACTGGAGCACAGGGAAAAGCCACGAGGAAAGCCACGAAGAAAAGCCAAGAAAATGAGGTGGGCGTGGAGTTTTATATCCCTACATAATGGGCGTGGAGAACACAAAATAACCAATAAAATATCAGTTATGGGGTGTTACAAGGGGGGGAAGAATGGATCAGAGTGAATGGGAGAAGGAGTGTGTTGGGGTCACTGAGGCCAGCTGGTGGAAAAACTCAGGCATTTGAAAAATACCCTCTTATCTCTGGAAAGGAAAAGACTCTCCCACAAGTCTGTGCAGTTGGAATGTAACCTTACCCCCCAGACTCTGTAAAAGTAAAACTACCTTTCCCGGCAGCCTGTGGCTGCTCCCTTCCCTGGTCCCCTGCCCTGCCCCTTCCCCCTGCTCAGTGGCTCCCTTCCCTGGCCCCACCTCTGTACCACCCCTATGCCCTCAGATGAGACTATGTAAAGGGGGACCTCATGGTCTCTCATTCTCTTTGCCTGTTCACCTCTGCGGATGATTAAAGCTGTTCGTGGAACATGGGCTAGCAGAGGGCCCTCCTTGGCTCCTTGTCTCTGGTAATATTGAGCTATCTGGCTTAGGTGTGGGRTGCGTGCCACCAGTGCCTCTGCAGCACAGGGCAGAAAGGTTGGTCTGCTAGCGGCCCAGTCCACACCTGAATTGTCCCTCTCCAAGAGACAATTTGGGGTCCACAGCAGCTACCTCCAACTGCCCTATAACCCCCACAACCTTTTAAATTTTATAGGAGTGGGAGGAGAGGAGTAACATGGGCCAACCAACTACTGAGTAACATAGAACTTTCTGGAGAAATAACCAAATATGAAACATAAGGGAAGGGGATGGCAGCAGCCAATGGCCAGTGTGTTTTACACAGCCTTTTGGGTGCTCACTGTACCTTCGAGCCCTTGTGCTGTGGAGGCATCAAACCAATGGATCTATTGGTCTGCTTGGTCCAGCTGACCACGGCTCTGGCCATGGCTCACTGCAACAAAAGATAGTTTGAAAAAGCATGAACTTTACCATCACCAGTTGCAGTTAGCCATTGAATTTAGACAAAGGAGTTCTGTCAGTGAAAAGAAAAATTGTATTTACAGCTTTGTCACCTGGTAGTCACTTTCTTCTGAATGGAGGAAGTAATAAACAAGGAATTAGTCTGCGGTAACATCTAAATAGCACCTGGATCTCTTACTGGAATTTCTAAATCGTGGATAGATCAATTTAGTTTAAAAGAAGATCAGCAGAGAAAAACAAAAATACTCAGAAACAATGGCATGAGACAAATCACCCTACTGCAAGCTACTGCAACATAAAAAAGTGAGAAAGACAAGAAAGATGATCTAGGCAACTACACAAGGGTCAGCCTTACTTCCATCCCTGGAAGAATGTGAAGTAACCTTCGTGAAAACCCTGTAAATCTTGGAGCATGCTTCTGCACATTTCAAGGAGACAAAGGTTATTGGAAGTAGTCAATAAGGATTTTCCAAGGATAAATCATGCCTGCCCAACCATTTGCCTTTTATAATAAAATGAATGGATTTGTGGACAAGGGTAGTAGGTATTAGGTGTCATTTATCTCAACTTTAGCAAGGTTTTTGACACCATCTCCCATAATATTCTTGAACTCAAGCCGAGATATTGCAGTATGGATGAGTGGATAATGAATCTGTAAAACAGTTGTTTGGAAGACTGGGCACAGAGGGCTATGATTAATGGGTGGTACTCTGGCTGGAGGCCAGTGACAAGTGCAGTACTGAACAGGTCTGTCCTGTGACTTCTCCTGCTTAACATCACTACCAACAGCAACAGACGACGCTCTCATCAAGTTTGCATTTGTCCTTGTTGAATTTGATAAGCTTCCTGTTTGTCCATTTTTCCCCTTTTGTGTAGGTCCCCCTGTGCTCTCAAACACATTGGCTGGTGTCTCCACTGTCATATCATCTGCAAAGTCCTGCTCCTTGAAAGGAATAGTCCTCTGCAGTGATATGCACTGGGCACTTCCTGGCTGAGGAGAAGCTCTGGAGAAAGGATCTGGGTGTCCTGATGAAAAGCAAGCTGAACCTGAACCAGATGGAGAGAGACAGGGGCATCCAGGGCTACTCCAGCAGAAGGTGGGAAAACTAGGAAAAATACTATCTCCTTTTAGCCAGCATTTGTTAGATAAATTTTGTGCCTAGCTATGGAACCCCGGTACAGAAAGGACTGACGAATTTCATTGAGTTCAGCAGCAACCATCAGGGTGGTTTGCGTCTGGAATGGCTGCTCCATGCAGAGAAACTGGGGGAACAGGTGTCTTTCAGGCAGGGTTGGAGGTGGCCACAGCCACCCCAGGTCCTACAGGGAGATCATCAAGGAGATATAACCAGGCTTTTCATAGTAGCGCATGGTGAAAGGGGCCTAAATTGTAAAAAGACATTTCAGATTGGATAAGAGATGAGCTTTTTCCTCAGGAAAACAGTCATTGTAACAACTTGCCCAGACAGGCAGTCTCCATCCTTGGAGGTTTTGAATAAAGCCCTGGGAAACGTTTGGGCCAACAGTGCTATCCAGAGTGAGTGATTCTTGGACTTTGACCTATGTGCACAGAGGTCCAGCAGAGAAAGAGAAACAAACACCAATTCCCAGAAAACTCCTATTCCCTACTTTCTTGTACATCAAGTCCTTATTTCACTAATTTCAAACCCTCTAGTTTCTTAAATAAATAGCCATGGACCCAAAAATGCCATAAATTTTTAGGATGTGGCTCTGATTTATTCATACAGAGAGTGAAATATGGAGTATGATCAAGCAATATATAATTTTTTTATTCAAAATATGTGTAGAAAGTGACTTTAAATAAATATGCTAAATTTTGCACCTTTGATTACATTTCTTTTCTTTTTCAAAATCTTCTTCATTACCAATCTATACATTTTAGTGTTCAGAGTACTAACAATTTTATATTATATTCACCTTAATGTCCAAGAAATTGTACACATCTCTGTGTCAGGAGTAGATATGTCAGCATTCTTTTAGGAGAGTGGATCATTCACTTTGTCCCAGTTGATACCCTTCTTTCTTCTTGATCATCCTGCCGATCTGGAAGTTCAATTTTCCTTATTGAGCTTCATAATGGTTCAGTTCTCTGTTTCTGATTTTGTTTCCCTTTGTGCTGCAACACTATAGCTAAATGCATTGTATGCAAAACTTATGCACTTTATTTATCAAACAAATATCTCTCTATAGAATTCTCAATAGCATTGAACTCTAAAAAAATTTATATGTAAAACACATTTTCTGGGATACTCCACCAAACTTTCTCTTAAATTATTTTAACATTGTGTGTGAGAACATTCAAAAGATGAAGTTTTCACTTATTTAAAAACAATTTCAGGACTATATAAACAGTATTAATTATTTTAATTTAATGTTTTTCCCATGACCTCTTGTAACCTCTATCTGCAACAGGTAGTTGTCCCCAGAAAATGCCTGTTTAGTGCTGAGTAAAGTTTTATTCTTTTGGAATAACCTTTTGGACCACCTTATTACAGATAAATTAAGTCTGAATAAACTGTTCTTATCATAAATACGTTGTAACTAAGTTAAGCTAAAGCCTGAAGCCTTTTCTGATTCTCTGACTGACTTCAACCTCATTTTCTATGTTTCAGCCTTCTCTAAGAGAATACAACCAGCTGAGCCACCTCTGCTTCCACTCATCAATATATAGACTATCCATCTTTTGAATCAATACTGTGATGTCATTGCTCCTTTTTAAATATAGTATATTTAAAATCTTTGAAGGAAACACTCTCTAGGATGAATGTATGTATTTGTTGGCTTGCAAAATTTAATGGGCTTCATATGACACTTCACTATCACGTCACTTCAAATGACCAAAGCATAATGAGGCTTCTCAATTTTATTTTTTATTTTGGTTGTTGTTATTCTYAAAGCCATACCAAAAATACATGTATTTTATATACATGTATCAATATTGTATATTCAATTCCATATCAAAGCGTAATTTTTCTCCTCTGTTCCTGTACAGACACAGAAAATATTTTGTATTCTAAGCATGGAAAGCAAATTATGGTGTCAGATACCACTCTGTGGTAGCCAAGCAGAAGCACTGCCCCTGCTGTGGTGTTGCCTAGTCCTCCCACATCCTTATCTCCCACGTGGCACATGCAGACTCTAGTCCCACAGTATGGGATATGGAGTTTCTCATCTCACAGCTAATCTTCCCACACAGGGTTTTTAAGACTCTACTTTCTGGAAGCATAAAGTATCCTTAAAAAAACCTCCAGAAAAAAAAACCAAAACCAACAAACAAACAAGCGAAAAACACCTACTGAAGTCCCAGAGTGGCTTACAGAGAAATACAGTTGTGGTTATAGCTGTAATGCATGATTTAAATCTGACATCTTGCATTTTTGCTGCAACATCCCTTAGGGCACCTCATATGATCAGATTTTGGTTTTATTATCAATTGTCTTCACATCACAAAGATTCATTATCCTTAGTCTTTCACTAATTAATCTTGAAGTTTCCTCATGGTTTTTCTGTTTAGGTTCATTTCACTGGTCCTTGCCATACACTCATTTTTTCCCCCCTGGAGAGTGTTGTCCTTTATTTAAGGACAGGCCAAGTAAAGTATGAAGGGAATATGTTTAAGATTCATACTAATTGACAATAAATAGCCCCTGGGACTCAGATGCCGCAGCTGCCCCCCTATTAGATCACTATTCAGATTATCAAGTTAAAATAATCCTTTCTGAAAACCTCACTATAGTAGGATAAAAAGAAAAACATCAGACAGATCCTGAAAGCCTCCAGGGTGAGTAATGTCTAGAGTCTGCAGTGAGAAACGGGCCAAATGACAGCCGGCTTAGTATCGTCTGTTGATGGACCTAATATTCATTGCTTCTGTATTTTATGGGGAAGTGCAGCCGAATGTTTGCAGCTGACTGACTGTCAGCTTTAGTTCAGCAGGTCAAGGTGCATGGAGATGTGGAGCTCCCTATCATATCAATAGTCTGTCTCCTGTGTATATTTTCTGAATTATGGAATATTAAAGTCAGGCATGCATGAATGTACAATATAGAGGCTAGAGACCTTAATGAGGGGGAGGGACTTAGATAAAATATTTTATCAGGCTAGTCTCCTGAGAGCTATTTAATGCTGATTTTTGAGCTAAATGGTTTCAGGCTATGATTTGTGGAAGAGGAATATATGTTAGAAGAAAGTGCTTTGCTCCTTGCCTAGTCTAATTCTTAATATCTCTGGAGAACTTTATATTGCCATTAGGTAATTGGTGTGGAAGATGCTTAAGAAAATAGACTCTCTTCTGGTCTTCAGATGCTAGGATTCTGGTAGATAAACTATATGTGTTCTTACTCAGTTGTAGCTCTCCCCAGGTAGCTAGAACTAAATAACTAAATCTCAATGTAATATCACAGTTTTAAATTTTGGTACTGCAACCGTTCAAAGACATTCAAACGTTTAGTTCCTGATTTTGAATCTGGGCTGTCTGATATGTTATCACTTTTTTTCTCAAAGCACTGGCTTGAGAACAACACATTGGAAATTAGAATATCCATTTCTCACCTTGGAACTACATTTCTCATCCTGAGCAAACTTTTCATACAGGCTTTTAGCTGTTCTGACACTTTGCCGTGTCTTATTTGAGCCTTCCTTGATGGGGGAGGATTCCCCGAGCCCTTACCCGGGCTCCGCAGACAAACGGGACTCTTCCACGCCTTTGCTCTTAGAAAGTTGTTTATTAAGTCTTATCAGAAAAGGGAGCCAAGGAACGAGATGACTCCCCTTAGAAAGCGTGAGGAAGAAGCCGAGTTATCAAGATTACAGCGTCCTTTTATAGGTAAATTAACCAATGAAAACCCAAAACGAAAGATATTTCTACTTTTCTACCAATACCTAATAAATTGTATTGTCACATGAAAGGAACTGCGGCATTTTTCATCCAATCCTCTTAATCCACCTTTGCCGCAGAAAATGGAGTAGAGAAAGAAGAAAGAAGAAGGCCTAAAACAACAACAATCCTCCATTTTGAAGGTTTTGTTTCTTATCTATTTTGCTAAATTAACAAACCCAACACCTCTAAATTTTCACCCTGTGACAATCTTATATAATGTTCTATCACCTAATTCACACCAGTGTAGATTCTACTTCCTCCCAGAGAGTAGGCACCTTTCTCCATGGACGAAGGTCAAAAACAGGGTTGTCCAGGGGGGTAAAACCCTTCAAAACAGGCAGAGAAATATTCCCTGCACTCTGGACTCCAACACTGTTCTATGGTATTTTTTATCATATCCTACACTTGACTATTGTTTTTAAAATATTATTTCAAAATCATTGAACTTCATGTCTAGGTCCAGGCACTTTTAAATGTATCATTAGCGTGTTTAAGAGATTTTGGATGACGTTTGCTTTTCAAATTGGGCGTGGAATGCTCTTCCTAGCCACAATAACCGGCCCATTCAGACAAAAGATAGAAAGAGGCAGAAAGACAATCTAAGTTCTGGCTCTCACAGAGAACTTCACAAAAGTAAAATCAACTTCTATAATTTGTTCGTCTCATGGATTTTTAAATTAAGTTATAGCCTGTTATTAGTCCTTGAGTTTTCATGCAACACAACCCTGAAAACACATGCAGATGGCTTTTTCCTTTCTCATTTCAAATTTTCAAGCCAAACTCCTCACAAGAGGTAGCCTAGTACTGTGGAAGTAGATACAGTTGCAGAATATGGAGAGTAATAAAGTCCAAAAACCATTTCTCTTGGCTACTGTTTGTAATGAGATAAATTGCCTGCATTTTTCTGTCAACCCAACATGCAAAACGCATGTGTTTTATCAGTTGGGTGATATACTAATCACTAATATTATCTGGTTGTAGCAGCTCTTTTTGATTTCATTGATCATGTCTAAACATTATCTGAACTGCTGAAATACCTGAAAGGGTAGAAAGCAAAAAAAAAAAAAAAAAAAGCATATGAACAATGGAGGAGAAAACTACAAAATGGCTTCCTGTATCATAAGTTTTCCCAGTAGATTTTTTCCCTTTTATCTTGGACAACATGCTGACAGGAAAAAAACAAAAACCATCACAAAACTTTCCCACTGCACAAAGAAAAAGAAAACAACAACAACAACACCACCAACAAAAACCACCAACCCCAAACCAAAACAGAATTACTGGAAAATTAAACAATACAAGTTAATAGAAAGTACTACCCATTAAAAAATCCTGTACAATTTCTAGAAGGTTTTTTCTTATTTTTATTCAATTTACTAGCAATTTTAACATAATTTTCAAATATTTTACAGTAAAAGAAACTGCTTACTTTCTGTTAAATTGCATAGGGAATACAAATAAGAAGGCTTCAGCTTTCTCCAGAATGCCTGCAGATGTGAATATCATAAAGAGAGTGTCTTGAGATTTCACTGGGGAACCTTCAGTACTTGACAGTTGCTGATGCTGGATGAACATGGGAAGCACTGAGGGAGTTCTTAAAATAGTTCTTTCTGTCCTTTAGAATAATTGTTTTCAGAAGCATCTAAGAATCATGGAATCATTAAGGTTGGAAAAGATGTCTAAAATCATTGTGTCCAACCTTTGACCAAACACAGCCATACCAACGGAACCATAGCACTGAGTGCTATGTCCAGTTTTTCTTGAATGCTTCCAGAGATGGCGACTCCACAACCTCCCTGGGCAGCCTATTCCAATGCTTAACCACCCTTTCAGTGGAGAAATTCCTCCTGATGTCCAGCCTGAGCTTGAGGCCATTTCCTCTTGTCCTGTTGCTGGTTGCCTTGGAGAAGAGACCGAACCCCACCGGCTACAGCCTCCTTTCAAGTAGTTGTAGAGAGTGACAAGGTACTGCCTCAGCCTCCCTTTCTCCAGGCTTAACAACCCCAGCTCCTCATAGAGCTTGTGCTCCAGACACTTCCTCAGCTCAGTTGCCCTTCTCTGGACTCATTCCAGCACCTCAGTGTCTTTCTTGTAGTGAAGGGCCCAAAACTGCACACAGCATTCGAAGTGAGGCCTCATCAGTGCTGAGTACAAGGGGAAGATCACTGCCTTGGTCCTGACGTCCTTGAATCCATTAAGTCTACGATTTTAAAAACTTCAGAATGAGAAATTCTAAATGTATTAAGAAGGACAGGGTAAGAGAGTTGTGGGAGAAAACAGAACTGAGAATACGATCAGAAAGCAACTGTGTTGCGTTAGTGAGGAGTTTATGTGTACTAGAGGAAGATTAAAAAGTTGGAGTAATAAGAGTAAATAATATTGTAATTTCAAAGTGCAAAAGGAGAAATATTTGCCAATTACAATCAGATGAATGTAATATAGACATTTTAATTGTTTATTTTTAGAAATTCCTTAGTAAGACCAATAGCTATATCTTAAATCATACATTCCAATATAAGATAATTGCAGTGTATGAGTAACAGCTTAGTGATACTGGCTGTTATTTCAGGCCACTTCTGCGTAGTTACAATTGTTATTTTTAGTTAAAATATCTTGCTYGTTAGCTGTGTTCTTGAGATCAGCCTAAAGCCTGCACAGAGCTAAAATTCAGAAGTGGTACAGGCCACCCTCTGCAGAACAGAGCTTAAAACCAATTAATTTTTGTCTCAGCTCAGTATGACTTAGATGGTCCTGAATTTCACCATTAAAATTAAATGCACAAGTTTGCTGCGGTTGAAAATTCAGGTAGTTCTTCTTTATCAGTTCCAGCATGACATTTTTTAGCATCTCATGCAACCACTTGCTCTTTCCATTTGTTTCTTCTTTTAGGGGAAAAAAAATCTTTTTTTTTTTTTAAAGAAAAACACCAAATTTTATGCAGTTTCAAATATTTAGCTTATTCATTTACCTTACTTAATAGATGACTCATGTATGTAGATTTGCAGTTTAAAAAATGTTGTCTGTGTCTAGACTTGCATTATATTATCTGTGACTCTCTGGAGACAGTTCCATTTCTGGAGCAGACACAGCTAGAAGTGATGTTTAGCAAAATATAAAGCAGTCTAGCATGAAGAAAAGCATGCTTTTTCTTGCAAACTATATCTGACAAAAACACAACTCTGCATCAATTTATCTGAATATCCTATACCTTTTTCCATTATCTAAAATCTTAACTGCAGTATTCATTGCAGTATTCATATATGTAACAGACTTGAGTTTTCCCTGAAAGAAAAAAAAAACCCGCTCTTCAGGCGTTGTTTGGTTTTTCTTGAATAAGAATAGAGTAACCCCATGTTGAACTATGAATAACCTCATAACTCTAGTTTTCTATAGGGCACCGCTAGCACTTTGTGGGCAAAGACTTGAACTTTATCTTTGCTTATTAAAATATTTGTAGGCAACGCAAAAATGCACAGCTCAAAGTTTATTAATTTGGGGACCTTTTTTGAAAAGCCTTCTATCTGTCCCATGCTGTAGAAATAGCTTATTTGATTTTATGTAAAAGGTCATGAATTTTCAAGTGTACCATAGGGGAAAAGAGTTGCAGCCATTCTGGCACTATATTTGGAATTGGAAATAAATGTTATGTTTTACATATAAGATTATAAAGAGACTTGGCTACTCCAAGCCTGGAAAGTAGATAGTGGGACAAACAGACATGGTATTTTAAATGTTAAGAYATGACAGATTTTAAACAAGAGACTTCAAGAGTTTGGCAATTACTTAGATAGATAGAAGATTGGGTTCATATCATTGCTTTATATCTATGGGGGTTTTGTTGCTTCCTGTCTGAACCACAGTGGATCTGAGTGAAGAATAATTTTGCTAAGAGTCATAGTTTAACCCCAGCCAGCAAACTAAGCCCCAGCTGCTTTCTCACTCCCCCTGTAGTGGAGGAAGAGTAAAAGTGAGAAAACTCATGGGCTGATATAGACAGTTTAATAGATAAAGTAGAAGTTAAGCACACAAGAAAAGCAAAGCAAGGAATTTATTCACCACTTCCCGTGGCCAGGCAGGTGTTCAGCCATCTCCGGCAAGCCAGTCTCCATCACATGTAACAGTGACTTGAGAAGACAAACGCAATCACTCTAAAAGTCATCCCCTTCCCTCTTCTTCCCCCAGCTCTGTATGATGAGCATAATGATGGTAAGGGGTGGTATCTGGTCAATTGGGATCAGATGTCCTGGCTGTCCCCTCTCCTGACTCCTTGTGCACCCCCAGCCTGCTCAGTAGCATAGCAGTGAGAAAAGCAGAAAAGGCCTTGACTGTGTTCACACGCTGCTCAGCTAAACATCCTTGTATTATCGACACTGTTTCCATCACAAATCCAAAGCTCAGCCCCACACCAGCTACTGTGAAGAAAATTAACTCTATCTCAGTCAAAACCAGGACACTAAGTAACCGTAAATAATATTACATTATACCTTATCATTATTCATCTGTCAAAAATATGTCAATTAGTGAATTTAAAGCTTTGCAGCTCAACTTTCTGAAATTGAAAGACCCTACAATAAAAACAAGAAAATCAGTGCATGAAATGTTACAGAAATTTTCTTCACAGGCCTTTTTCTAGGGAAAATTTATTCCATCTTTGTCACATATCTACCTTTGTCAGTCTGCTGATAAATGCAGGAAATAAAATCATGCTAGGTTGATAGAAAGCCTGTTCAATAAAATTGAACTAAATAGTGTCTTGGAGAGCTGCATTTCTGAAATCACTTTCCTGTTTTAGGTTTGATATTTGTTGCTAATGCTTGTCAGCACAGGATGTCTTTGGTCCTGTAATGATTTTTGTATAGAAAATTACTGACCACATTTGTTTGAAGGTTAGGTTTTCAGAAGAGAGAAACGTTCTCAATCTCAGGGGCACTGAAGCATTACATAGTTCTGTTATATTCAAATCTGGCAGGACAATTCTTTCCAAGCTTAAAGAAATTCAACTTATTTCTGAATCTATCAAAGTATATTTAGCAGGAAATTTGATTTCTCTGCATCTTTGTTTGTATTTTATACCACAGAGTAACACATCCATAGGAAATATAAAAAAAAAAATAAGTCTTGATGACTGGAATGACACCTGAAGTGTTTTCATGTCTCACAGAGATTTCAGGAATAGGTGAAATCCTTTAATGTATGTATTAAAAAATCAAGTTTAAAATTTCTTTGAAAGCTTAGTGAAAACATTTGAAAACGAACTTCTTATTTTCATATTCTTGCCTAAACGTAATGAAAAATGTTTTTGTCTTCTTCAGGAAAAAACCCATACAATTTAAAAATAAAAATCCAAATATGAAGTTCTGTAAATGATTTCAGAAGCCCAAGCTGGAAGCATTTGGAAACACCCTGGCTAAACAGTTCTAAGCACTTATTTGCCTTTTATATTCAGTTGCATTAAGATCCCCAATTTTACTTTCATCCTGTGAAAGCAAGCTATTTAAAGAAAACTCAAAGACAGAATACCAGATCATGTTATAAGTTGAGATTTCATGCAACTTTAATGAGCTGAGGTAGTTAATGGTTATTAATGGTTTATCATGATGTTTACACTGATTATGCTTGGATAGAGTATGACAATGTGAAATACTTTGCTGTGTTATATTGTACTCTGTATGCACCACAAATGCAGGACTGGTTCTTTTATTTCTAGAAGACTTCAACAATGTTGAGTTGTAAAGAAATCTGATAGATACATACATTTATGTTGTGTACAAAACATAGTAATATAAAGAAGGTTTTTCTCATCTTTTTTTGTTGTTTAGAGAGGTTTAGAGAAAACCTTATTTCTCAGTCTCCTGATGAAACTCTGAAAAAAAGGAAAAAGTAAAAAAAAAATAAACCACAAAAAAAGTATTATATTAAGAACAAAAAAACCCCAAAAATTTTTATAAACACATCTGATTTCTTAATTATTAGTGACAATTCTATTCAAAGGCCTTTTATCGGTAAAGATCTTTTGGTATATTTTTCCTTACATCGTTATCATAAACATGTATAATTCATCAGATAATGATGAGGAGTCTGAACCACGGTGTATAAATCATGTTTCTGGTAATTTTCCTTCTTGCTTACTGGTTGTGATTTTTTAATTACATTGTTTATTCTGAACAAAGTGACTGAGAATGGAAGAGACAAAAAAGAAAAACAAAATAAAGACTTAAAATAGACACTCTTCTTTCTTACAGATAACCTTAAATGATAAATGTGAAAATAAGCAAGTGCCTTTTTAAAAATTATTTGTTGCTGGAGTTCTAAAACAAAACAAGCCATATTAATTGTTTGATTTATGAGTGAATAAATAAATAATTAATATGTAGAAAATATAAATAAGCAATATAAATATAAATAAACAACAATTAATTGTCTGTTTCATGTACTAGAACAGAGTGAGCCTTAACAAATTGGCTTATGTTCAAATCTGGGTGTATATTTAAGTATTCCATGCAGTACTTAAGATTTGGTTTTGGGAAGGTATCTTAGACCACTTTATGACTACATCTCATCTGAAGGACTAAAGGTGTTTCCACATATGGTGAGACCAATTTTCTGCCTTGAACCTTCCCCAACTCCATATTACAAGACTGCAGCCCACTTTTTTAGTATCACTTGGCTTGGTTTCATGGAAAAATGTCTTGTAACTTTTCCATGTAATGCTTAAAACAGGTTCTTAATCCTGATGATCAGGGAACCCACACCCTGGGATGGGTGTATCACTTGCGTACAGATCAGTTCAGGCCAGGTGTGTATATATAGAGTAAAATAAATCTTATTTTCAGATTCCAGATGTCACATATTAGTTACGGGGAAAATGGGCGGGGAGGATGCAYAGTACAAAACCAAAGTAATGGATACAAATGAAATACACATTTTTACATTATCTGCTCAGTACTTCATCATTTTGCAAATGCAGAAGAAAAGACACAGTGGAATTTATTTCCATGAAGGTATGTCTACAGAATAAAGCCATTTTTTTCCAAGTTAAAGAGAAGGCCAAAGAAGTCTGGAATAAGATTTAGTAGAAATAATTAACCTCCATTAAGGTCACACCTCACAACATGAGGACATATATGCCTTTTTTGTTTGTTCCTGTGTTAATAAGCTACTCTAATATTTGAGAGGAAATTGTACAATCATAATTAAGAAAGTTATTTGATCATGAAAAGTATTATGAATTTAAGCTGTACTTTGGTTTTCTAGGAAACCTAGACTGAGTGAGTATTACTAAACATAATGTTCCCTTACTTGGCATCAAAAAGCACTTTAATTTGCTTTCCTAAGAACATGAGTTTATACAAAGGCCGAGATTTTCTGCTTACCTGTCAGTTCTCACATGAAAACTGAACCCATCCTCACTATTGTGTGACAGAAGGGTAAAATACAGGAAAATAATAAACTGGCCAAACCAAATTAAAACCTAAAATTTCATGAAAATTCAGGGCTTGGTAGCACACAGAGCATCAAATTAGAGAAGCTGGTGAAGAAAAATCTTGAGTCTGAGCCTCTGACTTTTCTGTTCTCATAGATCTGCTGTCTTTTCTGGTCTGGTGAGGCCACAAAGAGAGTTCAGGTTATAGTAAATGGAACAGAAAACTTGTCTTCCTACTAAATCGCTTTAGAGAATAGACTAATTAAGGCAGAATTTAAAGCTCCCCCAAATATGACAGGAAACGTTTTATTTATTCTTTATGATTTAAAAACTATAGCAAGCCTCACCATTCTCCTACCATGACAATACAAAATTAGTAGGAAATGAAAATTTGTGCACCTACTGTGTTTCTTTTATTCAAAGTATATGAAAACCGAAGACATTTTAAGTATAGAAACATTCCACATATATTTACATCTTGCATAATTTAGATGATTGACATGTATATGTGAGTATAAAATATTTATTACTAATGCTATATATGGTATTAGTTCTTAGTTGTATATGTTTATTAATTGTTTTGCTGTAATGAAAGAAACATATAGAAGGAAGGAACCAATGATACACCAATTTATTGAACCAGAATGTATATCTAATTAAATAAGATCTGCTTCTTGCTCAAGTTTGTTGAAAACAATTCAGTTCAGTGGGACTAGGTTTTCTTTCCAGGAATATGTTATTTTGATCTTAATTATAAAACATTTAAGCAGTTTATTTATAATCCTTGGTTTCTGTGAGATACTTTCACATAGACATCACCAGCCCTGCATAACCCAATGTGGAGCATTACAATCTTTGGATGATAAAAAAGGTGTGTCATGGTTTCTGAGACTTAAATTGTTTAATGAGTATATTAAAAACAAAGGTGTACTGTAGAGTATTTAAAGAGGTCACATTAATATTCATTAAATGAATTTATTATTGTAAATTAAGTATGATAATCTGTTACAACATATCATTAAGAGTACCATAAAAAATCCCTACAATGGTATGCTAAAATGAGATGGGTTATACATCATTAAAGCTGTGTAGTACTTGCTTTATATTTGGCTGTAATTACTGCAAGAAGATAATGACTATTTAAGTAAAGCAGAAGTATAAGACTTCCCATATGGTACTACAACATTTTGAACTATGGAAATGACAGTATCTCATTTAAGGCTGAAGTTAAACAGATTATTCAAGTGAAGATGACAAAAGTATTTCTAAAAATGCTGGGGAGAGACTAAAAATTTATCCCAGCTTATTTTAAGCAGGACAGGATAGTGGTCCTCACAATGAAAAATGCTTGATAAGCTTTGATTACATTGGTAAAATGGTGTATTTTGGATTATTCCAAAATTGTATTATTGTATTATTAGACCACATGTTCATTAAGAAAGAAGATAAGGTCCTAATTCTGCAATGATTCAAGTATATCTATAATTGATAATCTGTTAACTTCTCAGATTGAGTGTACGTGTCTAAATTTAGCATATACTCAGAAACCTGAAAGAGATTTTTCAAACCATTGAAAATTTGTTTTAGAAGGCTTTTGAAACCAAGCATTACTCAAAAACATTTTAATATCATGAAACCCCGCTATCTGGTCAAAGCACAGTATCAGAATATTCCTGTAAGGACAGAAATCAAAAGTGACCCTCCGTAGTCGTTGCGTTGCTCACATGACTTAAATTATAAGATTTTTTTTCTTTTAAATTTAGTGTATAGGGATGGTGAGGGAGGTGAATTAATCCTGGTCACTGGATTAAAAATAGTAATATTATTATTTATTGTTTTATGTGAGGTCTGCACTTGTTGCCTTTGTGCTTCCGAAAACTTCTGTAGTGTATCACCACACCCATTTCAGTAAGCAGAAGTGTCTCATAACGTGCAAGCAGTCTAATCTTTTCCATGAGATTTATGTCAAGCCACCAAAGCTTCCATACAAAAGATCAGCTTATTTTAGGAAATGCTGTAGGGATGTTAACAGGATAGTTACTGGAAAATGAAACTCGTTATAGTATGATTTCATGTTTGAATGCTTCATAGGAAATAAACTGGAACTTTGAATTAATGGAGTAGATCAAGAAAGCACAAATAGACAGTTAAGTATTCATGTCTCATATACTTTAACTCTTTTAGAGAAAAACAGGAAAAGAAGAGAAAGTTAATGCTGGAACTAAGCGCATGGACTTTTAAGTAAACTAAAATTTGTTTCAGTTCAATTAACAGAGTTATAATGTCCTTAAATCCTAGTTTAAGCAGCTAAAATTGCTGGGATGGAGGAGAAAACTGTCAGATACCACAATGTTGGAAAATGTGTCTTCTGAAAAATCTTTGATTCTTTCAGTACAAATTGTATGTTTTATGTTTTAAATATTGCTGAAATTTCAATTTGCTTAGGCTCTTCATTTTCTAGAGAAATAAAAAACAACTCCAAACAGATTTAAGTTTCAGAGACATAGGTAAAGATCAGAATAAGACAGAAATAATTACAGGAAGGGTTGTGAAGGTGCCCAGGTTGAAGGAGAAAGACATAGTTGTTTGGAAATAATAAACAAACTTAATCTGGTTCACTTCTCTTGGAATTCAACAGAGAGATTCTCTTTGTGTTCGGTTTTCAGATCTGATCCTCATAAAAACAAATACATAGGACCACCCTAAGTTTTATGGTAGGAAATCTTTTGAAATGCAAAGACTAAAAAATAAATTGTGTCTTTACTGTGTACAATTTTATAATTGTAATAGAATATTATATAATACTGTAATAGATCACAGTATCGTACTACTTTTAAAAAGCTGTAGTTTTGGAATATGCGCTTTAAAAGATACAGTTTTATGCCATCTAGTCTTTTAGTATTTGCAGAAGTGCTGTATTGTTTAGATTTGTATTTTTTAAAAGTCTTTTTTGGGGGGGAAATAAAAGAAAATACTGATGATTCTAATGTTTGAATCCTATTTAAAGTGTTAATTTGCTGCAGTAATAATTTAGGATTTTAATTATAAGCTCAAAAAGCAGATTTGGAAGCATAGTTGGCACAACTGTAATGTTAATTTGTCCTTTAACGTTTATTGAAAGCAATATGTCCAATATAATTACAGTGTGTGTCAAATAACCCAGCACTTTATTTTTTTAATGCTTGATCCGTTAATTCACTTGATTAAGACGGCTTGCCATCTGCTAAGGAATCTTTCTGTGGTTCTGTCATTACTTCTAAATGCTAAGAAAAGATATAAAGCATTTCCTTTGATTTTGTTTAATCTCCATTTACTTTCTGTTATTCTGTTAAGCCCTTACTATGGTGCTCATCATCAATTTCTTCCTGGCTCCTACAAGGGTTATATAGTAACTGTTTCACTAAGAAGGACAAGTGAATTACAGAATCATATGTGTGTAGTCGTATTAGACATGAAATCAATGTCAAATACTCAGTACTGTATTACCTTGTGAGGGTATTCAAATATTTATTTTCCTAAAAGTATGGCTACTGTCTTATAATTAAAATTATATTCAATTAAAACTAGGGAGTTTATTAACTCACTTCTTCCATTTCCTTAATTACCAAACCATAGAGTTTTACAAATATTGCCAAAGCAATGTGTAGTCAATTTAAACCTAATGAGATTACATTCTTAGTGGCTTTGGCTGGGTATAATAGAGAAACAGTAAGTATGATTATGCATTTACATGCTCTCTTTCTAATCCATAAATCTCACAAGTACTTTTTCACCAGCATTGGAAGCTCCTCTGTCCAGACCTTTTTGGCAGTGTGTCTTCATAGTCCACAATATTGAGAGTGTTAATTCTGAAACCCTTTGATTACGCTAAGAATATAATTATTTTTATAAATAGACAGCTGTAGAGAAGAAAGTGACCTCAGTAAAGAAAATGTCCTAGTTTTCTCTTTTTCATGGCTATCTTAGGAAAGAATTTTGTCTCGCTCTACCTAAATTTTCAGGTTTATGTGGTTATCATCTCTTTGCAGGAAAGACTTTTGCAGACCTTAACTTAGGAATTATTCAAAGATTTTTTAAAAGAAATCAAAGCTTGAGTTAAAATTTCAAATACACATCTCTCTTTCAACTAGTATTGATTAGGTAATTCACTTCTGATTTTTACTGACTGATCTACTGATGTATGTACCAGCAATTCATGCTAAAAAAAGGGAGACACGTCAAAAATTACTGACTACGGGCAACCGCATACTCTGGAGATTGATGCCTGAAAAGAATGATGAATTTTATTATGTCTTCTCTGGATGAGACAGACAGTTGCCTTCATGACATATTCTCCTTTTCCCCCAAGACTGCTGATACCACTTGATAAATATGAAAGCCAAGTCAGAGATGGGGTGCCTAGAGGCAGAGCAAAGAAAATTCAGATCATTCTTCCACCAGGACCATCAAACTGACAAGGAGGTAATAATGCAGCCCAGGGCTGCAGAGGTTCTGCTCCGTGAGGACTTGTAGAGTTATTATAAGACAGCCCCACTCAGTCCAGACTAGCCCTGCCCAGGGAATCCCTGATAAAGTGCTTACACAGATCTGTGTTGTAGGGCCCATGGAAAAGGAGGCCAGCAGAGCAAAGCAATTATGCATACTTAGTGTTTCTTCACTGAAATTGGATGAATATTTTATCCTTGAACATCCACCTTTGAGGAAATCTGAACTTTCTCTGCTTTGGGCCATTTTCATCAAGAGGATTCACCTGAAATGAAAAAAAGAATATGTTTCAATTCTCTGCATCGCTTTGTAGAACCGTTCTTGTTTCAGTGTCTTAGAAGTAAGGCTGAAGAAATAAAACTGTAGTGACTCTCTATTTAGTGACTGTAGTGACTCTCTATTTAGCAGCCCAGCCATGAAAACTTGCCAGTGATATAGAGAACATGATCCCATATCCGAAAATCTTTCTACCTGGAACACTAATTCTGCAGCAGGATGAATGAACAACTATCGATTAGCACAAAAAAGCAGAAGAGGTGGGGTTTTTGAATAGAAATTTTGCTTAGTATTCTTTCTGTGCAAATTATTTTAATATCAGAGCAGGTATTGGAATCACCCTAAAAGTGACTGTCATAAACATTAAGATAGAGTAATTGTCTCATTGATCTAAAAAGTACTTTAAAAAATTACATGAAGAAAAGCTCTGTTTGCAAGAGATGCTAAGGAGCTGATACCAAATTTATGATATTCCTGTGGTAAAATCTCTAACTTGGGAGGGGCAAGAGCTAAGTTTAGATATGTTCTTTGCTGGTTTCAGAGTAAGAAGGCAACTGTAGGTCCAAAGTAGCAGACCATGTCATTATTTACGTTTCTAATGCTTAGTGATATAATACTTATATTTGAGACTGAAAGAACATGATCACAAAACATCCTCTAGCAGGCTGACTGGATTCTTCTCTTAGAAGATGAGATGGGTTACTCATCCTGTGAGACAGAGGAATAAACTGGTCCTAGATCTCCAGATCTAAGTATTAGTTTAATGAAAAATACATCAACTTTTTGTTTACTACTGGAATACTACCAATATTTTTCAGGTAGTATGTTCAAATATCCACACTTTATGTTGCTACATATCCTATTTTTAAAACATCCTGTTTCTCACTGTATATTTTTTGGTTTTAAGTGATAACCCCAGTTCCTTAAGCCTTTGCCTTCTATATTAATACAAAATTGGTTATATCTTTGGAAATTGCACTTAACAGACTGTAATTGCAAGACTTGTGCTAGCACCTGACTATGCCTTTAATCAGGTTCATAAGAACAAAATTATCTTATGTTTTCCATACATCCCAAGGCTGCACACTACAGCACAATTTGAAAGGTGAAGTTCTGGGGAAGAACTGTGTACAAAATTTCATGTGAGTTAACAGGTATAACCTGTGGAATTCATATATTAAAAAAACCTCAGAAATAAATCTCCAAACATTTACTAGGCAAAAATAGTATTTTTGTCTTCTTTCCCTTATATATCTCTTCAGAGAAAAAATGGTATTTGCCACACATAATTATATGGGGAAGAAGGCCTTTAAAAAGAAAAAAAAAAGGCCATAGAAATTTTAACTGAATGTATTAATCAATTGCAACGGAGTCTAATGAAATCCCATCACAGTGCCACTACTACCAGCAACAGCCCTGCTAAGTAAGAATGTTCCCTAGGCTGAGGCAACTTGTGATGGCCAGCCACCTCAGATCAGATGACAGATGGTTGACAGCAATGTCAGAGGTCTCACCTACACGTTGATTTCAGCTGTAGACCTGGAGGTGCTTTTATATTGATGGGCAGCTAGGAAGACAATAGAAAAAAGAAAAAATAATGGTAGCAAATAATTTGAATAAAATTAAATTGTGTGCCTTTATTCTTTTCCAAAAAATGGTCAAAAATAATATTCTTATTTTTGAGTTTGAGTTTTTATKAATCTTCTAAATTTGCTTTTGAGAAGTGATAATTCTTTTCTGTCTTTGTGTAGCGTAGTAGGAAGGGGAAAGGAGAAACAGAAGGAAACTCCCAATCAAGATAGAATAAAATATGTTGGTTTTTTAAATGTATTTGTCCATCATATGTACTTTTTTCATTATATCAAGTATGGATTAGTTTTTGTGGTGGGTTGACCCTGACTGAGTACCAGGTGCCCACCAGAGCCACTCTATCTCCTCAAGGGAGAGAAAATAGAGTTCCATTTCAGCAGAGAATTGTAAGGGAAGCATAGAGATGGAAGTCATCTGTTTGCCTACTATTATGCAAATTTGGATAAAAAATAATGAAGCAGAAACATTTATGATTATATAAGAGATATGACATAACAGGCATCTCAGAAACAGGATCAGAGTCAGCGAAATATTGAAATAGCAGGACACAAATGGTACTGAAATGAGAGACAAGGTGTTACATGAAGCCATGACATTGCACATTAAAGAGGTGAAATAAGGTAAATACTTTAACTGTGAGTTCAAACACCAGAGTATTCCCATAACTGAAGTGAAGGTTTGACTAGGCAGAGTTTTAATAGTACCACACTATCAACTACTCAATCAAGTAGGTTGCAAGTGAAACGTTAATGTAAAATCTAACAGGTCAAAGCAAAAGTACAGCTATAAAGAGAGAATTCAGTTACCTCCATGTAAACTGGATAATATCCTTGTAAGGAATAATGTAGGGAATAAGCAATTAGATAACATACATACCTGCTTATTTTCATTCCTAATTAAAAAGTTCACAAGAAAAGAAACATCTCTTAATTTAGGCCTGAGCTGTACATTCAGCCACATTGAGAAAAGCCTGTTTGTAATAGAAAATTACATAAATTTTAATATTCTTGAAAGATTAAAATGTCCCTTCAGAATCTTTCACAGTAATATTTAATTTTAAGAAAGAAAACTGCATCAAAGCAAGAATAGTTATTAAAAGCAGCAGCTAAAACTTCAGTATCCTGGAGGCAGCAACTCAAACAGGGAGATCTATGTTATATAGTTTCCAAAGGCTTTCAACAATATCCTTCACCAGAAGGATAAGACAGAAAATCATCTGTCATGAGATAAGGGGGAAGGTCTTCCTGTGGTTAAATAACTGGATAAACACTGGAAACAAAATGGGGGTAAACAGTGCTTTTGCACTGAGGTCAAACCCTGTAGTGCCACAGTGATCCATGCTGCAGCCTGTGCTCTTTGACAAGCTCGTAACTGACCTGGAGAGAGGGTCAATAGCAAAGGACACAGCTCTCTCATGAATATTGAGTTATTAACAGCAGCAAAGATGAAAGCTGATTGAAGAATGGCAAAGGACAGTACAGTACTGTGTCACTGGACACTATAAAAGAAAGAGACTCGGTGCTGACAAATGTAATATGGTGCACAATGTGGAAAAAGAGAATCCTAATTTTAAAGAGAAAGGATTGGTCTGAGTTGGCTATTGCCACTCCTTAATGGAAACTTTAATGGCAAATAGAATTAGTATTTTATTTACCAGGGTTTTCTGCTGTTAAACATATTCATAAGTTATTGGGAAACAGAATGAATAATGAGATGTCAAGCTTTGTTAGTAATAAAAAATTATTCACATAGTTAAAACTAAAATTGACTGCAAAATACTACAGATGACTCTCATGACAATAAAATGGTAAATGAAATTCATTGTTGATAAATACAAAATAATTTTCAAGGGGGAAAAATACCAAATGCATTCTAATTATACACACAAAGTGATTGGCTCTAAATTAGCTTTCAGTATTCCACAAGGAAATTGTGTACAGTTTTCTAAATGTCAGCCTGGTGCTGAATAGCAATTTAAAGAACAAATAGAATGTTGAAATTATCAGAAAGACAATAAAGAACAAAATGAGAGACGTGACTCTGCCATTGTATAAACCTCTGGAACAGTCACAGTGTAAATGCTGCACTCTCTTTCACTGATACAAGGGTAAATCAGGACCCAAAAGGGCTGTGAGGTCAGTAAGAACAGCGGGACAGCTACCAATGAGAAGCTAAATAAAGAAAATATGACTGAGATCTATAAAATCACCAATGGAATGAAGAAGCTTCTTACATTTTTTTCATCGCATTATGTGGAAGACATAAGCCAAAAGCAAGGCAGTAAGAGAGGGCCTGAAAGAAAGTCCTGTTGTGGACTTCTTATAATTGCAGCCTCAAGTTCAGGATATACTTGTGGCATTAACTCCCAGAAACCAGGAAGGTACAGATGCAAAGTGCATTTTCTCTGTTTTAGATAACCTTTTCCTTTGAAGCTACCACCGATCAGTATCAGAGACGAAGCATTGGGCTAAATAGGTTTTTGGTCTAATCTGGGACACCAATCATGAAGTAAATTCAGGGTTGAAGCATCGTTACAGAGACACATACATATAAAAAATTTCTTGCATCTAACTTTGGACAAATCACTCAGAATGATGAAACTTCTCATGCGGAAAGTCTATCTTTAGAGGAGTTAACCTACATGCTTCTCTTGTAGATTATGTTTGAATATATATATATATGTATATATATATATTTATATATATAAGAATAGCATAGGTACAAGCATTTATTACCTGTTAACACTAGTTTTTGGCTTTCTTTCTGAATTGTTCTATGTTCTTACAAAATGAAAACTTTTCAGTTTTCTGAAGTTGAGGCAGATACATCTGAATCCAGCTATTGCATTGAGGTTTTGGTGATATCTGGATTTGTGCTTCAAGGATCTAACTAGGTCAGGCTCAGCACACACTTGATTCATTTCATGAACCTGTAATTTTATTTCCTAAAATGTTTAATCTAGTTTTCAATCTCACTTGTCATCTATTTATTGCTTCCATTAAAATAATTTGTATTATTTTACATTTCAAAACATCATAAGGTAAGAGTTGTAATAAATTAAATTAAACAAGCAGCTTAAAACAATTTGACCATCCGATGGTTATTCAAAATTCAGTGTAATAGGCTTTCATTCAATTTTTGGCATGAATGATACTGAAGGATGATGCATTAATTCCACTATGAGATTTTTATTCTCCTTCTAGTCAATTGCAGGTGCACTGAGATAGTTGTAAGTGCCAAGATACAGAATTAGAAATAATGATTATTCTCATGCAGCTGTTTTTTCCTCACATTCTAATATTTAAATAGTTAACATCCATTTAAGTGAATTTAAGTGGAGTATTAGCAAGATTTCAGGGGAGTATTAGCAAGATTTGAATTGAAATTAAGCAATCTCTGGTCACTTGYTGTTTTTATTGACATTTAGGGACAGCAAAGTGTAATATCCATCAAATTTCTCATGGTGTAGGAAGGACATTCCTTCGTGTGTAGAACATGTGCACATAATGTTGCATTTTTAAACCTCATTTCATCCAAGAGAAGAAAATATTGCTGCAGTAGGTGAAGGCCACTTCATTGCTGATCTAAAAGATCAACAGAATTTTCACTCTCTCCTTTCAGCCATAAAAGCAGAATGGGCATCTTGTCATGCATTGAAAAACCATATACTGTCAAGCTGAGGGAGTTAATTGAAAAGGTATTTTGAATAATTCTTTTGAAGTAAGATGAGAAAGAAAATAATAAAAGAAAAAAGAAAGTAAAATGAATAAAAATGCTTAGAGGCATATTAACACTTGAAGTAACATGTTCTAAAGGACCTGTTCTCTGGAGCTCATCAATGCAGAGCTTGTACCAGCTTGAACAAAATAAAATGTTATTTACAAAGGTGAATTCCAGTTCTAACTCTGCTTTCTTTCCAAMAGTTGGATATTCTGGGCCTCATTCCTCATTTAGCTAAATCAATATAAATGGAAAAAGAATCCAGAAGAGAAGACTGTGTTTAAGGGTCACCTCAAAGCCACCTGCTACAGTCTTTGGAAATAAACTTCTACAATTATTTTACAGCTATTAGAAAGTGTTTCATAGTTCAAGAGGTATAAAAATAGCCAGTAGCAATGACAATCTSTGAAAAGGATGAAAAATGGACTACATTAGTCTAAAACCAAAAGAATGCCAAGATAATCTCATGAAATAAAATTGTGAGTCGTAAATAAATGGGAGATCCAATCAGAAGTCAATGGACCAAAACTGATATTTCAACAACGACTATTCAACAAACAGAATAAAGAAAGGGATTATGCACTATTATTCTCTCTTTTTCCTTCAGTGCACTCTCTGAACATAGTGAGGCATCTGCTCACATTTGCACTGATGCTAAGGAATCTATAGCCACTCACAGTTTTCATATRTTGAGCTTATCTTCTTACCAGGAGATTTTAAAATTGTCTCAAATTTGGAGGCAATAGAGCTAGTGTATCAAAAGATAACTTCTTAGCAGAAAGGTAATTCACCAGGTTGCAATCAGTCCTTCACTTGACATTCTGATCTTGTTAGAGAAATTCAATAATTGCAACACCTAAACTAGCATATCTGTGCCTGGGAGAATGCTAAATTAATGAATATTGGATGACTTAGAAAAATGGCCTATTGCTCTGCCTTCCCTACTCTTTTGATTTTCCTTCTACCAGCATACTCTCCCCAGTTATGTTTTTCTATCTGCATCTTTTCATCCTGCCTTAGGAGAAATTGTTCTGGTCAACACCAGAAGAAACATCTAGATGAGACAGAACTCAAAAAGAAAGCCAAAGAACTCTTAATCAATCAGAAAATTGACTTTGCTGACAGCAAAAGCAAGCCAGAATTCACAGCAGCCACTGATACATGTTTACCAATCCATAATATAAATCTGTGAGGGACAACTTATTCTACAGCTATTGACAAAATCCTATTTTTTCTCACGTTTTATTCATGTTTCCTATTGTTTTCCTTCTTTCTACACCTGTTTTGGCAAATGCAGGAAATAACTAGTATTTGTATTGATCTACYGAAATCTTATAGAAAGAACATTTTATTCCTGTCTGAAAAATTTCACTTGTTGAAGGGAATGGTAGAGCAATTTTGGTGGGGACCTGGCACCCACTTAGGGTCAACTGACCACAAGGCATAAAACATGCTTGTGGCTTCCAGACTGATGTTGTTGTTCAAAAATTCTGGAAATTGCAGTTGTCAATTCAGTGGTTATACCTCTGATTAGTCCTTCTTTATGTACCTTTGTCTTTATAGAAGCTCTGGATTTTAAAAGTATCCAAAATAAATGACAGGCTCATAAATTTCAGTAGAATGAGGCTAAGATCTTTATTCTTGCTTTCTTTCCCCTGCAGAATAGGATTGTATATTTTTCCACGTGGGAACAATGTTTTGAGTCATGTCATAGATGCATTAGAGAACAGTYGAGTCCATTTTGAAAGAACAGAATTATTAATATAAAGCACTATTCTTTCAAAGGAGTGTGGTCTTGTTCATATATTTAGGCAAACAGTGTCCAGAAATTTGAAACAATTTCATATAGAATAACTGGTCTTTGTTCCTCTTGACATTTTTTTCATCAGGCGGACAATTTTCTCTCTTGTTTATTAAAACTGTTTTCTTCCCACTAGGTGCTGGTAATTTTCCAAAACGGTCAAGAAGGCTTTTCAGGGGAAAATGTGAGGTRATTTGTGCTCAAAAGACAGCAAAATAAGGAAGACGCATAAGTCAGAAGTATAGGGGGGAAAAAAAGCTGTTTTAGCTCTTTTTCCTCTAATTCTTTTGCTGTTAGTAATCATAGGTTACAGAAGGGTAAATAAAAACAAATAAAAGAGAGACTTTTGTTGTAGGGCAGTGGTCTCTTTAAACACAGAAACTAGTGATAAGCTTTTTTTTAAAAAAAAAGTGCTCTTATTTGCTGTGTGTGTTCACCTTTTCGATGTCTTTGGATGAACCACAATCCCAAATCAAATATTGTCATGCATTATTAAATTAAGTCAATTATATGTCAAACAGATGACGTTATGCATTAAATTTGTGCTGATAGAGACTGCATTTTTAGAGGGCAGTCAACATATTAAATTCTAAAAAGAGGCAATATGTATTTCTGCTTGCAGATCCCTTTGCAATTCACTAGGATACGTTATATAGAAGTTCCCTCTTGCCAAATGCAACCCTAATAATTTACTGGGAAATGTAGTGGTACTGGAGGAAATACAAATCCATTATCAACTTTAGACATCAGGCTGTGTTGGCAGTTTTTAATTCTTCTAAAGTATATTCCACTTCTGTTTTTAATTTACCTTCAGTTTTCACTGCCCCACGTGACAGCCTCCTGGCATCCATATGTTATTGCTATTAAAAAAAAAAAGGCCAAGAGAGCCCAGTAGCTCTTCTCTCTAAACGCTATACTCTCTCTAAACTCTCTAAACCTGTTTAGTATCTTGTACATGCTTACCAGGTGCTTATTCTTAACTTTGAGAGGGTATCTAAGAGGCAGCTTTTCTGATTCTCACCTTATGCTGCATCTGATCATCTGTGCAGAGATTGTTTGGAATGTCCCTGATACTCAACCCACCAAACCCCACACTCAAAGTTAAGTTTACAAAAAAATATTCAGGTTGCCTGGATTATTGATTAAAAAAAAAAAAAAAAAAAAAAAAGAAAAGGTCAAACTTGCAGCCATATGGTAAATTCTTGACTAATAGTGTCATGAAAATAGTCTTTTTGAAGGGTAAACTAACCTTCCACAGGTTGTAATTACTGTGCTACACACAGAAAATTCCCTTGTGTATATTATGGAAATGGGCCTCTTCCAGATAAATAATGTAAAAGTTTGATTGGAAAAATAGGGAGATCCACAACTCTGTTCTCCTGGGCTTGTTGAAAACACAACTTCGTCCACAGCTAAGGCTTTCTTTTTAAAATATTCTGTCAGTTACTTATTTGTATTGTTTAATATTTGCTTGATATTTTCCAAGGGAATATATCTTCATGTAAAATTTCCCCTTCCCTTTCCCCTTCCCCTTTCTATTCCCTTCCCCTTCCCCTTCCCCTTCCCCTTGTAAAAAAAATTCTGTTTAAAATAAATATGTTGCAAATTCAGTTCCTATTTACAGACAATTGAATATAAAAACAAAACACACCGATGATGTCAAATTCATGGGAGTAGAACTGATGACAGAATCTGATCCAAAATAACTGAAAATAGTGGTATSTGCTGGTGTCACACAGAGGGTTAAGTACATCTAAGGCTTATGGAGTCCTGGATAAAGGTAAGTGCATTAGCTTTGCTTTGGTCTTTCGGGAATAGAAACAGATTGGCCASATGACTTTTGCAAGTTCTTTCTTGAAGTAAGTAATGAACAGTTGTGGAAAATACAGGGCCAGCCAGCTTTTAAGTTTAAGGCCAGACAACACATTCTCCTCATCTTAGCTGATAGTTGATTTTCAAAGACACACTAGAAACGTTAACCCTTCCCTTAAGGTTCATATACATTGTCTGAAATGAAAATTTTTCCTAAATATTGAAATTTAAGTGKTTTTTTTTTTTTTTTTACATTTTATTTGTCTTTATTTTCGACATACACTATTAGCAAAGTTATTGCCAGATGTCTCTGAACAGCTAAGTTGGCAATATGCTCACTTTTGGTTTGGACCCCAAGCTGAGAAAAGACGTGCCRCACCTCAAGTATGCTTCCCGATTTCCTAGGAAGACAGCTGGACTTGTAAACTGAAATTATTCATTTTTTATTTCTGGTCAGAAATTGTGCAGAATATGCCACTAAAGAATCTGCCTTCAGTTTGATCCCCAAAATCAGCAATCCAACATTAAACTGATTTTTGGGAGAAAAATCAGTAGTAGAACTACTTCTACTGGAGAAAAAACAAAATTTCCCGCAACAATTTAGAAATCATAAAGGTAAAAAAAGAATATGTGAAATATTTCAAAATTATTTCATGAGGAATTGCAGAGTTAGGACAGGAAAACACTCCTGTTTGACTGAAGACAATGCATTTGTTTCTTCCTTTTTTTTCCCACTCTCTGACTTGAAGCTAGAAACCAAACCCCAAATATATTACCGAGGCTTTCAGATGTGGTTGACAGACAGTATCTTGCCACTTGCAGAAAATGACTGCTATTGCCTAAGGGAAACTCAAGGACTGTCCAGATACAGACAGGAAAATTAAGCAATTTACAAACAGTGGTCTAGATACTGGTTTTGGATCAAATTCATTTTATGTAATGAATTCTACTCAAAGCCAGCAGAAAAGATTTAATCTTATTAGTACCATTTCTTGATAAATTGCACGGTTTTAAATTGCAAATGGTGGTGTTAAAATGAGGAGTGACTTCCAGCAATGTAGTGAAAAACTGTTAGCAAAATGAAAACTCAGTAAATGGGTCCATTCTCTGCTGTCACAGCTCTATATGGACACAATGGATTTATAGAAGGAGGCTTTTTCTATTTCTTTCCTTGTATAGATTTAGTGATCAGAAAGATTGTTTAGGAATGAAATAAATTTATTATATTTTCATTTGGTGAGAAAAATATATTTTTTTCTCTTTAGAGAATGATTTATTATCTCTTTCCAGTTTGGGATTTTTTTTTTCTTTTTTAAATTTTATTTTGGGGGGGTAAACCAAGATAAGTAAAGCTCATTTCTGTCAGCAGGCATGCATTGAGATGTGTTTAATGCTCTTCATATTCACTACTACTTTCTTCTTTCTAAAAGCCAAAAAGGTTCAACTTTACAAGACTATAATCTGTTAGTCTTTGCAGGTTTTCATGCTAGAGAATGGGTTTAAAAATAACAAAGTCACTAATCTCTGAACAAAACAATTGAAGTTATCTTAGCAGGCCATGACCTGCTAAGTGGTGAACTAACTTAATTACCCCCTTACACTAACTAGAAACTCCGTGTGCATGTGTGAAAGCAAGTGTGTGTGTGTGTTGAAGAACTAATCCTAAAAAGAAATTAAATAGTTAATGGAACTCCCCTTTGCATGTATTTCTATCTTTGGCTTATGATTCTATGATATTTCAAAATGTTAATCGTTATCTTCCTTATTCAATTTGTAATTGTCCTCTTATTACGTTGCATGCACTTTATTTTTATAATGACCTTTATGCTCTGAAGGAGCAGTTTCATCCCCAGAACCACAAGAATGAATAGTGCTTTAAATAAATGATCCAATCTAGATCAGTTGCAGATGCAAATGGAGATCCTGTATCACTAGCTGATATTATTTAAATAGCCACATGAAATCTTTATCTCTCTAAAGACCCTTTACCGAGCTACTGCTTTTCAAAAGTTCTTTTGTCTACTTACTTACAGGCTTCTCATTTTTTTTAGTCAGTCTCCAGAATACGTTTTATCCAGAACCATGCATTTTGGTGTATTGCATCTTTGAAGGGCAAATGCACATAAACTGGCAAAACTCAGAGAAAAAGTGAAAATCAGAGACATGCCTGTTACACTGACGATGTACTCCAGATTTTCTGTAATACTTTCTGAATGAATTGCTCTTCTTCTGCCACCTAAAATGCTTCCCTCAAGTTCCTCAATAAAATGTTCCRCTTTAAATTGTAGTTTCTCTGCCTTGTAGAACATTATTTAGCAGTAGAGGGACAAGTTTCTGTAACATATGGCACAACTGTGCTTTGGCAAAGGTGTGCTGATATGCTTCTGCTTCCTCAGCAATGATTCAGGTTTGGAGCCATTCACTCCTGTCTCTGCCCATTGATTGGCTTAAGAGCTATCTGGCACAGTGGAAGATTTGTAGAATCATTCCTTGGTATATACAATTGGTGTGTGTTTGTGTGCGTCTGTATTGTAATACAAGAATTAGTTCAGTTTTGTGTATCTTTGGGGTTTTTGTTCGGTTTTCCTTTTTTGTTTGTTTGTTTTGTGCTTTATTTCAATTTTTTTTTGTCCTTTAAATTCTTCATTACACAAGCAAATATTATTCAGCAAAAATACAAAATCATTTTCTAGTTCAAAGACTGTAATTTTAAAATAAGTTTGTTAATGAAAAAGTCTAGTGCCCTCCTTCCCCCACCCCTTCAATCTAATTCAAACATATGTCTGGACTTTGCTCAGATTTTCCAATGTCATTCCTACTTGGGCAGAAACCAAGTAAAAATATTCCTTACCAAAAGAAAATGTGTAATAGTTGGATATAAGTAAAACCAGGAGGTTACAATGAAACCTGAGCTAAGTGAACTGCTACTGCAAAACCTCAAATGGTGGAAACCAAGCCTCAATTTTTGCATCAAAATATCAAAGCAGCTGGGTTTCACTTGAAGAGGTTTGAAACCTTTTGGYAAAACTTCTTCTATTCTCTCTATTGGCTCCTATATGTGCTCATATATAGTTCATTTCTGAGCAATAAACACATTCTTTTCCTCTGTACAGAACAACTTTAAAGCCCAAGGTTGCAGATTCTGAATCCTGACTTTTTGATATTTTATCTCTGTGGCAGACGGGATGGTTGGTGGACTCTGAACCATGGATTCATATATGCCCTATCTTCAGAAGGGCTTGAGAGTTGAACATATGTCAGTCATCTGCTTCCGTCTAAGCCCAGCACACTCTTATCTGGTCCTCATKATTGCTCTTCCTTTTCTGGGCAGCTAAAACTCAGCATTCAGATGCAGCCCCATGGAAGGAAAAGTTAGGGTGTGTATAGAAAGGCCACTGCTGGGGCCTCTCATGTTCAGGGATGTACCTGAAGTGTTGTCTCCAGGGAGCAATGTTCTCTGAAAACTGTTCTGCCGCACAATCTTCAGCCACAGCGGCCTGATTTTGATAAATAGTAGCTTAATCTTCCATTTAAATAGTATGTTCTGTCAGTGCAGAGTCCCTCTAATTTAGGTTTGATTTGATGGCCCTTTTTGTGATTCACAGGGTAAATCTTAAACGTTATTGATTTTCAAAACTATGTGAATGACCATTTGATGTTCAGAAAAAAATTCTATGTTGAATAGACATCTGCACTTATAATTGCGAAAGACCTCTAGATATTAAGATGTAGAGGTGGATTTATAGCCTGTTAAGTCCTACCTGAATTTTTATAGCAATAGTTAGTCCCATTACTTATTCTAAGTAATGATAGGTTTTTATTATTTTACTGGTATGTTTTCACAATCTTTAAAAATTTCATAGTCAGAAAGATTTTCATGATGGCTAAGGATAACTYKTCCTTTCCCCTCTTATTCTTCAACRCTCTTTAGCTCCTCTAGTCGTTTTATCTACTGCTTTATTTTTCASTTGTTTTTCTCCTACATTTTTCCCYAAAATGTATTTCTTCACAAAAAACCTTTTTTACTTAAGAGTAACTAGCTGGAGAAAGTTTTGTTTGGTTGGTTCATTTCGTTTATTTTGTGGTTTTAGTAATGGTTACAAAGGGAGAAGAGAGAGATATTTTCTTTGCAAAACCTTTAACTAAGTTTCAGTATTTTTCTTCTTGTTGTCTGTGTCCTAAACATATGCTTAAAATTCCAAATGTCAAAAATATTAAAATTTTATCTGACCTTAAATTAGGTCTCTCTGAGAGAGATCGAAACATTATAAAACCAGAGGTCAAACAGAACTACTGATGCTGATTGTGATGACAGCACTGTTTATTCTAATACATTAAATGACATTTCGTCTGACAAGGGCCAGGCATGAGAGTAATGTGGAGCAAAACAACTTTAGAAAGAATAAGAAGGAGGAGCTACAATATGATGAGAATAGCCATGAATTCTCATTCACTGCAGGAAATAAAACCATTTTTTGTTCAAAATTCTGCTCTTGCCTAACAGCAGGAACTGCACAGAGGTAAATACATTCAAAATTTGGGAAATTTTTGTGTGGTTGCAAACCATATTTGCACTATCCCACCAACAARTGGAAACAAGGTATGGAAAAGGCAGATGTCTCTCTCTCTTCAGAATAGTTTAGGTGTAAGTTTTCTGTCTTGTAAACTCTCAGAGGAGAGGTGAGAATTTGAAAGTTTAGAAATAGATGCAAACTTCAGAGCTATTGGTAGCCTCCATCCATCAGACTGGATGTGTAGGAACAGAGTGATATAACCATTTCTCCTTAAAACCAACTACCTTTTTTCTCTATTTGGTGTGAGTCAAAGTGATGCAGAAGTTAAATCATTCACGCTGTGAATAAGGCATGTTGTCGAGCTGTGAACTGGTACGGAACCTTTACTATTGGCTTCCCATAGACCAAGAAACATCCTTTTGAAGAGCATTACAGAATCAGAGAATCAAACAATTAGGCTGGAAAAGACSTCTGAGATCATCAAATCCAACCTACGACCAAACTACCATGTCAGATAGACCATGGCACTGAGTGCCATGTCCAGTCTGTCCTTRAACACCTCCAGGCAGAGTGATTCCACCACCTCCCTGGGAAGCCTGTACTAATGTTTAATCACCTTTTTTCTGAAGAAATTCTTTCTTATTTCCAACCCTAACCTACCTTGGTGCTCTCATCCTGTCCTAGTYGCCTGGGAAAAGAGGTTGAGTCCCASCTGGCTACAACCTTCTTTCAGGTATTTAMACACTTATTTCAAAACTGGGGAGAAGAAATCTTCAGAACTGGGAAGACCCAAATTTACACCCATCAAAAATACTTTGGACTTTTCAAAAACCGATAATCCTCGCTTTTTATTCAGCAAGAAATATTAATTTATGTTKCCTTGCCAGTGGAAAAGTACTGTAACTAGAGATTTTTCTAAAATGCAACCAGGAATGCTTTGAAACAAGGACTTTTCCTAACATAAAAGCTGAATAAAAGTTTTCTTATGGAACCTCTGGAAAGAGTCTTATAGATAAGACTCCATTCTGAAAATCATGCTCRTGTCTGTAAAGTGCAAGTGATAAAAAGTGAAAATGTAGGATTGTCTCTTTATTCCTCTTGCTCCACTACACAGCAGCGCCACAGATCATGATAGCTACAGACAAAAATAATTTTTTTAATTCAGATAGTACTTCCCACTTTCCAGGAAGTTTCCCACATTCTTTCCGTTCGGCCTTTGAGATGAATTTTGCAAATACATTTTGGTATAAAGGCTTGATTTTTGCATTAAAAATGTCTGTGCGCTTGAGGCTACCTACCTATTAGCTGAAGGGTAAGGAAGAAAAAGAAGGGAACTGGTGGAAAAGAAAAGATTACCCAAAGGTATGTGAATCTTGCTGTGGAATAATAAGTAAATTAGATTCTGTTCGTTAATCCTGAGTATAAATTGTTTGAGGATTATATGAGAAATCTGCACCAAAAACAACACTCCACAGCATTATTATAATAAAATTAAGCATACATGAAACTTCTATCTATAATACTATCATCATGCCATTTATCATGAAAAGCAAGTATAGCTTCAATTAAAACAGTCTATGCACTGTGAGTGTCAACTGACTGTTATATACTTTCTACAATATATTGTCCACTGAAAGAGCGGATTTAAGGTAATTCTTCCCCCCCCCCAAATGTATACTATGAACCACATTAATCAAATTAATTCCCACATGTAATGTTCTCATTTTTTTTTAAATTTAAGTGATTGTTTTGGGTTTTTACTTCTAAAATGTAGGGCACAACAGACATTATTTTTGCATGCTTGTTTGTGCAATTTCAAATCTTAAGTGGAAAGAGAAGTAGAGGCCTACTGCAGAACCGAAACCCTGATTTGAGTTTCATTTGGACTGAAACCTTAGAGAACTTGTTAGGAGGTATATGGGTAGAAAATAAAGTGATTTGTAAGCTTTTTTATGAAGTCAATTGCTAGAAGAAAGCATTTCAGTGTCTTGTTACCAAGAGGCAAAATCCAAGGCTCACTGTAAGCATTTTATGGGATATAAATTTTAAAATCAAACAGGACTTACTTTTTGGGCAATGATGGCACACTAGATGAACTTTGCAGTTGGCAGAAAAAAAGAAGGATGAGGGCAAGTCACTCAAAATGCAACAGAACTGTAGACTACAGCAACTTACTAAAAATATTGCCTTGTCCAATGCGTAGGACAGACAAAAAACAAACTAAATGCAGGTATATATAGAATACTAAACTTTAAATAATTAGTGGTGTTATGAACTTATGCCACTAGTTATAGCTTGTTTCTTGCATCCATCTTAAAAGACTTAAATTATCCTTTGAATAAGTAGGTCAGATTGGTCACACATCAGACTCTGTTTGCTATCCATAAAACACAAATTAAAAGGTTAAAATAAATTAATTAAAAATTATAGTACATAATTATAGTACATAAAAGCAGAATACCTAACATTGTAAAAACTTTTGAGTAAGGCAGTAAATCTAATGAAAATGAAACAATTTGTTTTTAATAAATTGAATAATTCAGTGATGATTTTAAAACTACTGATTGCATTTGGATACTGGGAGGATGAGCTGAATTGTGTCCCTATTACAAATATGAAAATGTGTCCCTTAGAAGAGCACTTCCCTCTGTGTAGTTCCCTGCTTACTGCATGAGGACAGTAAGAAATGCAACAGAATAGATAATTTGTCTTTGCAAAGGTTGGTATCAAAGTCTAGCATATACTAACTAGCATGAGAAGTAAAGAAACTGATGAAATAGTAAGACGTCGGCATGGCTTTTCATGTCCTATTTTCTTTCTCTTCCATGTGGAGTCTTTGAGATGTGAAAGTAATCTAGGATTTTTTATTCTCTTACTCAATAGGAAACACCATGTCAGATGGGAACCCTTCTGATATTACATTCTGGACTATTTAAATCCATGTGGAAACAAAACATAACAGGCAAAAAATCCYCCACATTTAAAAGTAGCATTGGAGCCCAAATGAAGTCATAGAGAGTACCAGATACTGACCAGGATCACTATATTATATGGATTCAAAGGCCTTTAAAGCCTTTGAGGAGACCACTTCAGCTTTCCCCAGGTTTGCTTCCCCCACATCAATGTTAAGGAAACACATTCTTGCCATTAGTCTGTCTGCTGAGTTCCCGGTGTTAATTTTTCTTAGTCACCTCCATCCTTTGATTTAATTTCAACATTAAACTTGTGCTAAGATTAAAAGAAGAAAGTGTAGGTACAGTGCCTTCTCCTCCCTCCCCTAATATGTCATATATACACATATATACTGAAATGTCGAAGTTACATTGAAAATCCAGAAGAATCTGGGCCCTACACTACTGTATGATGAGTCTCCTCGTAATACCATAAAACCTCAATGAATTCAAAGGAATTCTAAAATATTCTCCCTGGAGGGTAAGTACTGTGGGATAAGGAGCATTTTTTACCATGAAAATATTGTTTATTTCCTGTTAAGTAGTGGCAGCATTGAGATACTAAAGACTGAAATACCAAAGCACAGGAGACATGAGAAAACTCCTCTGCTCTCAGAAATTAATTAGAAARTGTTTTGGAAGAATTTTTAAGAGGGATGAATATAATACCTACATRATTATCTACCCCTAAATGTCTCCTTTATCAATTGAACATATTGCACRAATAGTTTAAATTTTGTTCTTCAGGCAGTAGAGAAATAGAATAGCATATATTAAACACCTACTCCTTCTCTGAATGAAAACTAGAACCTTTTAAGTAAAAATATATATGAAATTTTAAGAYTTTAATTCCTTTTACGTGGCTAAATATTGAAATAAATATTGACATATAACATTATGTGAAGAGGTAAGTCTATGTCAATATTTTCTTCGTAGTCCATATTTCCTGTATGAAATAAAATGTGAATCTTTGTTGATGGCAGTATTTGTAACAACTGATTGCAATATCAGAAAAGAAGCAAAAAAAGGACATAATTGTAAGTCTCTCACACATTTACTGACTAGATAAATATATAATTGGAAAGGACCCTAAGATATCAGCTATTATACACTCCATCACATACATAATCATTATGACAGTTTAATTTTTGATAGATGTTAAGCTATACTTAGCTCCCTAGCCCATGTAATGGTCAGCAGATCTCTTGAAATGCTTGCTTAAATATGTTAGCAAATGTAATGTGGGCTTTTTATAAGAGAAACGCAGAAAATTTGAGTTTCGATCATGTATTTAGTCTTCAGGTTTTCCAGTACTGTGTCAGAACTTGAAAAGTATTCCAGAAAATATCATCTCACCCTTATGATATTGCTGTTATACTCAGCTGGGCAATTTGCATAGTAAGTTATTTATTATCCATGAGTAGGAATATCAGTATTAATCATTTAACTGCATTTGAAAAATATAGGCTTCCTTCTTGCTACTATCCTGGTAGAGGCAAATAATTTCCTTTGGATGATTAAGGAAGTGATTGTGCCTGCAAAGCAGATGCCTAAAACTCGACCAGATATTAATTATATGATGGAAGAAGTTCACGATGGTAGCATTTTCTCTTTCTAAACTCTCACTTAAATACAGGATTTGTTCAAAACGTTTTGCTCTTCAAAAATAATATTCTTAGAAAACTCTTTAAACTTCCTCTTTGTAAAGAGCTCTCCTGCTACTTGTGACATCAGATTATCATTTTGTGTTTGTGACACTGTCACTGTACAGAAGACTGTGATGTCACCAGAATAAGTAGTTTTTGTTAGAGGCACTGGAGGGTCGTGGGACTAGCTGTGGCTTTCATTGACCTGGATTCAGATCTGTGTGCTGTGTCTCTGGGATGACTTCACTGCAGTCAACAGTTCTGGTGTTCTGTGCATTCACATCACTAGATATTGTGTTGTTTTATTCCCCAGTGTGGAGGCTCCTTGTGCAGCAATGTACATCTGTGAAAAATGAGCAAATATAAAATTTTACGCATAAAACATATGTTCACATTTTACCACATAAAAATTTTATGACTTAGCACTTACAGCAGATTTCACCTTGTTTGACTTTGGTCATGTGAAAATTCAACATCTATTTTAATCTGGTGATAGGGTAATGTATTCCAGGCTAAAATGATTCTCTTATGGGGCTAAAATGGACAACTACCTCAGAGATTTGTCTCTTTCTCCACTCTACACAGCATTAGCCTTGATGGCAAATTAAAAGCTTGGTCTTTAATCTTGCTTAAATTTAAAGGCTGAAAGTTGGATGGCTTACCTTGTCATCGCCCTAGGCTCAGTGCACAAGGGCTGCATATGGATAACTCTATCCTTCAGGAGCTTGAGTTAAAAACATAATGTTTAAACTTTCATCCTGTAATATACAACAGGTGCAATTGATTATAGGAGCAGCTGAGCCACCAGCACACCTGAGTTTTTTGAACCTTGTTTTTTGAAAGCTGTTAATCAAAATGTCTCTGGAAATTGGAAGCCACTGTTCACATTGAGAAATATAAAAAATCAGACACTAATGTGTCACTGAATTTGTTTTAAGCACAGACTCTTTATTATGTCAGACTAAAAAGCTGTTGCTGAGTCATAAGCAATGAAATAGTTCTTACACTTTTTAAAGAAAAGAGAAAATTCCCTGAAGTTGTTTTTATTTTCCAAAATAAATGTGTAATAACATAGACACCCTGAACAGGGTAAGCCTTCCAGAAATAGGAAGATCTGCTAAAGTCTTACTTGGAGATCTTTTTTCCCCTCTCTGCCTTCCTAACTGGAGCTCCCTGGCCTTTGTAGCACTGTAACACTAGGGAGCACACTTTCATCAGGAATTATGCTGTCTGCAGCATCTACCGAGGCTGGGAGAGAGTCAGTTCTGCACATCAGCAGTTGGGCAGCGGGCCAACCCTTGCCCTGCTGCACAGAATGACAAGGCATGCGAAGATGACAGAGCTAATGGTAAACAATGACAGATCTGTCGAGAGTCTGATGGGATGCATCTCTTGTTTGTTCATGTACAGTACAGGAATCAGAGCTATTTTGTTCAGGGTGTGCTTAGATGCCTGTTTGAACTCTTCACCCTGCCTTTTACAAATCAGACTTAGCAGCGCAATGAAGAGGGTTTTTTTGTGAGTATGAGAGACTTACAGTAAGCTCAAAACTAGGACAAGCAATTCTTAGAGAAGGGAGAAAATATACTTGCTCTTCAATTTTGTTTATTTTAGAAATTCCCTCATTCTTATTGACCAGTTAATAAAACCTTATTGTGTAATTATTACTTCTAATAATCAAGATGTTTGTCAATAGAATTAAAAGTGCAGAAGAACAGGAAAGAATTATTTCTTTGGAGTAGCTTTAGACTCAATTTTAATAATATAAGAACGAGTTACAATTTAAAATGCACTAAATTTAGCAGTAGGTTCTGCTTTCTTCAACAATTTCCAAGCAGATTTATTTTCTTATTAAATCAGTTTATCTGCTGATTTATATGTTGATATAAGCCAAATGTGTTTATCATGTGTATTGTACCATTGCTTTTAAAGAGTTTAAAGTCTTTAAATAAAGTCTACATTACACATTTTATACTTTTGATACACTACTCTTTATTTCGTTATGGTGATCAAGTTTGATTTTTGCTAGGGTGAGGAGTTATGAACAGGTTAACTTTAACCTGTGTAACTTTAATATGATCACACAAAAAGATGTCTGGCAATCCTCACCATTTATACTGCAGAAAACTTTTCTTATCAGAAAAAGATATGTTGCACCAGACAGTGCTAGAAATAACTAATAATTACAACCCCAGCAAAACAACAACAAAAACAAACACCACAAAACCTTTCCCAGATCTTCAGCAGAATAGCTACCCTGGATCAGATCTGTGGTTCATACAGTCCACTTTTAGGTCCTTTTCATTATATTCATGGAAAAGTTTAAACATGCAAAGAACAGCTGACAGGCAATCAGCTTAAATTCAGAACAATATTTCAAGTGTTTCAGGTGTTTCAGGCTATTGATTTTCTTTACAACATTTCTCTGTTCTTCTCCATTTATGCAACCTTGCCTGTCACCTTCTGTGTGCTGAAGTATGGTTAAACAGAACCTTACTGGTTTGGTTTGTGTATTAAGAAGGTTGAAATATGTAGAGCAATATATCAGTCCTTGAGATCCTCTTGTCTTAGGGGGACTTAAGCAAGGGCAAGTATTTTTATTCTCTGGTAGAGAGCAACCCCCTCCCAAAGTGTTAGACTACTCAAAAAGATTCTGCATATGAAGCAGCACCTACTGCTAAATAAAGAACTCGAGAGCTACCACATTCAATTAAAAAATTCCAGTTGAGAAATTCTGGTCTTCAGGGGGGTAATAGGGTATGTGATCATAGAATAATTAATTTCCATTAGGAGAACTGTATTAAATCAAATTATGTAGCTGTTACTTTGAGTAGAACTTGCCTGAAATGAAACTTAAAAATTGTTATCCCACATAAGAGCAAGTTTGGGCTGCAATTCTAGAAGCTTGACACCTAATTCAAAATACAATCAAGTGAAAATCTCAGACTATAGAGTGAATAAATGTAAACCATTGATAACATGGCTGCATGATCAGTTTTTAAGCAGAAGTTCCCATTGATTTCAGTGCTTAAAAATCAATTCATTCTCTGCAGAGAAATAGATTCAGATTAACAGTGATTATTTATCATAATGACTTTATCTGAGGATATCTCCCATTTCATAAATATGTGCTTAGTATTCTTCTTTAATACTCTGTCTGTTGTGGTATTCCTACTACTCTGCGAAGAAACCATTATCTGCCTTTACAAAGTTTCTGTTGTTTTTATGCAAAGCTATAAGGAACTTCTTGGGAGACTTGTAATCTGCATGGAAGAACTCCAGCCTGTGATGTTACAGCTCTTTTTTCCCACCTGTACAACGATACCAGTCGGACGTCACAGCTACTCCATGGGGATCCACCACACGAGGATCTACATGCACACTCTATAAAAGCTAGATGCTGATCTAGAAGGCTTTACAGTCTAAAAAGAGTGAAGAGTTAAAAGACAAAAAAAGGTTGAGATAGCTCAGCTTCCTCGTGAAAGGTCAATGACAGAGATGAATGCAACAACTGGAACCATAAAACCCTTCTTTAAATTCAGTAAACTGTCCAGAATACATACTGTGCAGTGTTACCACTTCCTCTTGAGCATTTTTATTCAACTTCAAAACCCTAAGGTCTGATTATTTAAGGTGTTTATGAAAAACATAGAAGACTGAATTTAAAAGGGCAAAATGCTTTGCTAGATAGTCTGCTAATTTCAGAACTGTGCCAGATTATACCACTTTAAAGACTTCCATGCCTTAAGAGTAAAACCCTTAAATATTTATCATATGAACAATTCTGCTAACTGGTAGGACTATATATGCAAATCTGGAATTATGTATTTCCAAAATGCTCTAGTCACTGTATACCTTATCCCACATGTAATGAAAATTAATTTCACTGTCAGAATTATTCTTTTTGAGAGTGGGAAATATAAAATTAATTTAAATACTGTTTAATTTTCCCTCCTGTTTCCAGAAGAAATCATCTAAAGATATGCTAACTCAAGTGTTTAACTTTTGGCTTGTAAATGGTGTGTGTTTTGGAAGCTGAAGAGATATGCCTGTCTAATAAGGGTCACACAGAAGATTTAAATGCCTCTCAAAAGGGAAAGGTTCTACCGCCACAAGTTTAGCMCACATACAAACTTTTCATTCACACAGAACAGGGAAAGTTCCCAGCGTAATTCTGAGTGAAATGAAATAACTGCAGAAAGTAAGTCTAGTGTAAGGTTATGAGGAAAAGACCGCATATTTTATGAAAAAAAATAATAAAAGGTCAAATTCTAACATCCTGACATTGGTCAGTGGAAAATGGAAGTTAATAATCAGTTCATTCCCAGGCTTCTATGTTATTCCTTGGCTTCAGGAACAAACAAACAACCAACCCCACCATATTTTCAAAAGCTATTGTAATCACAAAATCAAATATACCATCAGGAAAAAAAAAGATGTATTTCACCTGTCATTTTAAAAAATGGTTACTAAATATAGAAACATTCCATCTGATCTATTTTTTACTTCTTCACTGTAGAAAAAATCTAATAGAACTCTATTTGGGTCATTCTGTTATACACAAATATTATCTATCATATAAAAGCTACAGTGACTTTTATTGTTCGTGTCTCCTCCAGAAATCACTTAGCATTTTCTTTGCTGTGGAAACTTGTAATAAAATGGTTATAACAGGAAAAGCAAGTCACCTAGCAGTATAACCCACAGAAAAATGAACACTTCAGCACTTATTTTTTACGGGCTAGTTAACCTCTTTGGATTTATATAACTGCCAAAGCCTGACCTCCATTACTGTTGATCAGAGCCGAAATTTACTTCCATAACATATTATATTGACCACTTTAGAGAAATAAAAGAAAACACAACAGGCACAGAACCTACTTACTGTTATTATTGGATATATTTTTCCCTATCTCTGAGGCTTACCATTAACAGCTACACTGGGTAAACTGGAAAGCAGGTCTGTGTTCATGCACTAAAGCCCGTCAATAATGACCTATCAATTTCCAAATGTGTAAGTGACTATCTAATAAATAAGAAAGGGCAAGCCCCTAAATATAGCAAAATCTAAAACGAGACCTACTGCCAAGTGTTAGGAGCTGAATTTCATTGGCTCTGAGTTCTGATTTTGTAATACTACATGCATTTATACTAGGACCTTATTTTGCCAGATTGCCAGCAATCATCTCTCACTATCTGATTATCAGAAATAGGCTTTGTCTGTCCTTTTATTCCCTTTATGTTGACTTTTTCATAATATCTTAGTTTTTCCACAAATATATTCTACATATTCAAAACTTTTGAATAATAAAGTATAAAGTACCATTATGATAGTGTAATTAAATTGAAATAGCCTGGTAGGTATACATCATAATAATGAAAAATAATTTAAAATAATTAATCAATATTAACTCCTTTTCCTTAGAGGGCAGTAACCCTTTGTACTTGATTATCTTGAGTCATGAGCAAGGTAAATGAGATGTATGAAAACTCCAAGTGCTGCTCTAAACTTTGGTTGACCAATATGTCTGTTTGGCTTCACCTTATAGTTATTTCTCAGAAATTCWTATTCAGAATTTCTGAAAAGCTAAGTACGTGTAGGTTTCTAGATGTATTATTTAGGAAATGTGGTCTTAAAATTTATGTTTATTTTATTGTAGGAGTAAAGTATAATTTAAATATAAATAAATATAAATATAGTGATACTTTCTGTTAGGACTGACATTTTTGAGATCAGTGTAATAATATGGAAGACAGAAGGAATTAAACCTGTCTATTATCTGGCTTTAAATTATTYAGATTGACTTGTTACTTGTAATTTTACATCTTCTCTTTTCTTACTTTGTCTTATTTAGCTTTCTGACTTAGAGGTTTTGCTTTTCCTGCTTGCCAACTTTATTTATTTTTCTTTATTTGTCTTGCACTATTTTTATTCTTTTAACTCCCTTATTTTTTTAACAGAAAGAAAAAAGACAAAAGGCAGTATTATTGCACATTTGCTGGAGACACTGTAAACAGAAAAATCAGACTTTGGCAATAAATGCTAATTTTATTTATAAGAACGAAGGCAGCATTTTACCACAAACTCTCAAGAATCATAAGTCAAGACATGGGAATTGAGATTAGCTTGAAAATCACAATCTGGGAGAGGAGAGTGACATCCTCTGTGTTGCCTTTTGTGCTGCTTACTCATTCAGATATGATCTAAAAGTTTTCTAACTACAACAGTGATTAGAGGCATACTAATTTGGAAATTGCTCTAGTGTAATACAAAAATGTCAGTAGCTGGGCTGAAGAACAAACTGATGCCTTGAGATACTTCTTAGAAGCKGCAATAGCTGCCAATTGAGTGGCAAGGAGACAGCTGATCTGAAGACTTTTGCTATGGGTGTGAAATGTTCATTTGCCTACTGACATCATTGACCACAACTAACCAAAATATACAAATGTGAACTTTATGTACATGTGAATTTTTTTCAATTTGATAATTAGTTCAGCTAATCATATGGTTGGAGGTGGATGGAGGCCTTTTGAAAAACAGTCGAACATCTCAAAGAGTTTTTTTGAGGATATATGTGTCAAATCATATTTCTAATGGTGATCTACGGGCAACCTCTTCAGGGTACTTTGTGCTGTTACCGGTGGTAATCTAGGTCTCCATTTAATTTTTGAAATCAGTATTTTTAAAGAGATTAGAGTAAATGTATCAAGAACTAGTCGTTTAAACCCTTATAATAAATATTTAATTCAGAAATGCCTGGAGCATTTCTTCAAAATTTCTTCACTTTTGAACTGAAACACAACCTAAGAGGCCAAGTCTCAAAGGAAAGGACTGGAAAAGGTAGATTTACATTAGTGATAATATGGGGTGTTAGAATTTATTTTGAAAATTTAATATTCACCCCCACTGCTAGCTGCAATGATGCAAGTAGATGAGTATGCTTGTTACTAAAGATTAGGGCTGGATCCTTTTTACTGGAAATTTGCAGATTGCAAACAGTCATAGTGCAGCTGGGGAAAAAAATAATAATGATCCTTTCTGTATTTATGTATTAAAATCACCTTTGACTTTGTAGGGTATCTGCAGATTCTGTATTTATGTATTAAAATCACCTTTGACTTTGTAGGGTATCTGCAGATTCTCACTCATTTAATGGATGAAATCCTATAAAAAGAATTTTACAGATAATAATCCCTTTAAACGACCCTTCTGAGAACTCTCTGTCTTGTCTGAATGTAGGATCTTTACAGCTAAGCTCCAAGTGCACCAATTTTTCTGTCATCCTAAGCACACTCAAAAAAGGTCTCAGTGTTCAGTATGTATTTATGTTTCTCTCTCTTTTCCCTCCTGAGACTACAGCAGGACTTGAACCACATCAAACCGATTAAAACTCACACACCAGCATCTGCATCAACCATTCAAATCTGCAGTACTACTTGGGCAAGGATCATATGAGGAAAATGGATAAAATGTAAATTGTGATGGAAAGAAACTTTATTTTATAAGTTGTTTATATTAAAATTTTGTGTAAGACAGTGCACCACTAGATTGTACTTTTTTTGCTGTTCTTTCCTATGAAAGTAAATAAAGATCTTAGTTTCCTGGATAATTTACAGTGGCAGYCATTATATTCTTTGCCTGGATGGTGTCCATAGCAAGTTGTTCTTTCTGAGCTTTTATTTTTCTTTATTATTCATTAGATGTAAACCACTATTAGGTCAATAAGGTGAAATAGGTCACTCAAGCAGACCTTCTTGGGAAGGATTATGCAAAAAATCCCTGTGCTCTAAGTAAAAAAGTTGATCTTAAATACCTCTTCTCTCCACATAAAAGGGCAGTGGAAGTTCATTTCTATATTCTTCTGTTTTGCTTTGTTTTAACTTCCTCCATTTGATAGCATTAAAAAAGGTCTCCAGATTCTCTTTTAGATAAACACTGTACACTTAGAAATAGGTTTCAGAAATGAGATTAGTTCTTCCGGAATGATGATGCTGAACTATTGACCTGCGGGGAGAGAGATGATGATGTTGACTTTCACTCTGCCGGGTTCTCTGTCTCTAGTAATTTTTCCTCTAAAATTCAGTAGTGGTAGGTTACAAAGCAGGGGTCGAGGCAAATTACGTGGCAGCCAAGACACTGCATTATTCTATGACTGTGATCTGTCTTAGTCTCTTGCTCATTCAAATGCAGGTGATGGTTTCAGTGCTGAAATAGTGAGGTGAAATGTAACTTGATTTTAACATTTTAACCAGAAGGGACTGCTCTCTTCATCTACTGCCTTGATGTAAGGCCTTTGATGATAACCAATGGTGATGGCAAAGTATATAATGAATGAAGGCATGGGTGCTAGTACTACTCATAATAAAGAGCTTGGAGGTAGTTAAATCTGTGGGTTTAAATTTAGAATAGGCATGCAAATTGTAATGAATTATTTATTGGGTTAAATTTCACCAACTTTTTTTTTCTGTTCGCCAGTTGTCCACAAACATATGGCAAAATTTGTGGATTTATTCATTACCTAGAAAATATTCATTTATTTCCTCAGTGAATAAATTCTTGGCCTGCAGATTGCTCATGAGCAGTTCATAGGGAATATTCAGAAGATGCACTGTGTGTGTTAGTTTCCACGTCTGCTTCGATATGCTGTAAATTAGCACTATTATTATGACTAAAAGATCACACAAGCAGATGCTGTGCTGACAGCAATATTTCAGCTAGCCCTTTATTTAATTCTCATCAGAACATAACATAGTACTCTAACATTACACTTCTGGATTTACCTGCAGCATATTATAGCTCCTATTAAATGAAGAATTACTTTCAGTCTGGGTTAATTTACCAGTCCTATTTACATCAAAGCCTCAGCATTATGTTGGCACAGATGAGAGGACAGAGAATTGAGGTTCAGTCAGGAATGAAYGTTTAACAGCAAGATGTTATTGCATCAATATTATCAGCAAAATCTATCTGGTTAAATCCTTGCATAAAAGAAAAATGCATATTCATGTATTTTATTTACATTATGGTGCATGCACTTAGCAAAGAGAGAGCTCTTAGTTTTTTTACTCTGGCTGAGGGGTTTGCTTTGTTTGTTTGTTTTTTTCTTATGTTAGCAATGCAGAAGCATGCATATTTTAAAAAGGATATTTTGGGGACGGAAAAATAGGTCAGTAAAATTAACAAAAATTAATTGGAACTTCCCCTCTTTGGAGAGGTGACAACATTTGCATGATGTCAGTAGTGCATGTTCCCCAGATGTTAAGGATCACTTGTGCCCCAGTGGAGATGGTCAGGTTTGAGGGAATGATAAAGCAGTGATAACCACTTTAATAGGGTTCTTTGAAGAAGTGATTTCCATGCCCATCTTTTCCTTTTACCTATGAAGAAAATCCTTCAACTTCTCCCTGTACATATTATCTACAGACTGCCACAGTATTTCTCACTCAAGCAAAGGAACTTTTTCACTAGTTTTGCCATAGCAGAGCATGAAAAATAACATTTGGGGATAGCACTCTATCTTCTCAGTTCCCCCAGAGAATTAGGAGAAATGGAGAAAACTTGTAATTTCAAGGGTCTTTGAATTTGTCTAATGTTCAGAGGTACATCCACTCTCTGGGTGTTCACTTAGTGGGAATGACTTGGTCTGAATGTTTCTTACACTGTAGTAATGCAACTGGATCTATAAATTGGAGATGTGATGGGCCTTTGCAAAAAGGCAAATCTGAAAAAGAAGAAAAAAATCTCATTTTATAATTTTTGGCAACTCAGCCCATGATAAAGTATTAGTTGAAAAGCATACGATATCAAAATGAAAGAGGATGCTCTTAAAATGTTATTTAATGCAATATAATGCTTTAGAATAAAACAAAACTGAAATATTCACTAAAGGAATACTGAAAAAAAGGATTAGTTTAACTTTACCAGAATGGTAATGATTACAATTATTATTCCTAGARGGGAAGAACTGGGTTTGGTGTTGTTCTTGGTTGAAATTGAGGACTCCCATTTTCTATTTGAAAGACCTACAGCAAGCGGCAAAACTCAGGAAGAAGGACTCTTCATTGCTCCAATTGGAGCTGCATTTCTATGCAGTCCTTAACACAAGATTTAGGAAAGGGGAATAAGCAAACTGGCTTTTTTCCTATTGGTTAATATCTCTACATCAGAAATACGAAGTGTGAATTTGAAATTCATGAAACCAATTATATTCTTGAACTGAAGTTTCCTGCTGCATTCACTGAGTGTAACAAAAGTCATTGCAACTGGTCAGTGTGGTTTAAGCAACAAATGTGGAAGAAATTGTTTTAAGCTCAGAAACTTGGTGAGACACAAGCACTTAAAGCAGAAAAGAGAAATGAAGTTTCATTATGTTGGGGGTTTGGTGCTCATATTGCCTGGTTTAAGTACTTTTTGTCACACTTCTTGTCCCATTATGAAGTGCCAGTTTTTCTCTTTCATTGTACATGGAATGTGGGAATGTAAGAAATCCCTGAATGACACACCTGGGCTCATTGCCTAACACTGAATTGCTGCAATGCTTTATGCCAGGAAGCCTAATCCCATTTGGGATCTGACCCAAATGATTCAATCCTATTACACCCAAAGGCATTGTGATAGCTTTTATAGGAGATTTCTGATATTTGTGAAATAAATATAGGTAATGTGTGTACTTCAGGACAGTAAATGCTGATTAAAAAAATCCTTCAAATTACTATTATATTTCCATTCTGAAATTATGCCTGCCAGTGTAGCAGTGAGAAAACTGTTTGACCATTAGAAATACCTATTCACATATATCACAAATAGAAATAACTATTTCAACTTCACAAAGAAGAGTATATTTATTTGGTCTTATTGGAACTCTTTTCAGATGTAAGAAAATAGAATATTTTTATCTCAAGATTGAAAAACTTGGAAAATGATGACTCTAGACTCAAAGATAATGGAAATATTTTTTAACTATGTTTTTCACTTTATTTCAGTAATCATACTGCTAAAAATTGAATTTGTAATAGAATTATCTGATTTTTCTTGCATTACCATCAGTTTGTCATTTACTTCAACTGAAATGCAAGTTCTCAGAAATCTTCATTGTATTTGAAATGATAAGAAGATATAAAACTTCAGATATTTTGAAAATAATCACTTTAAAATAGATTTACCTGTAGCATTTTTACAGATTCTAATATTCTAAGATTCTAATTTTTAAAAAATGCTGAATTTTTATGATGCATGATTTAATTATCCATTAGTTGATATCACTAAAATAGATACTGTATCATAAAAAATCATGAAATAACTTAGGAAAAATGAGAGTTCAAAAATATGTGTGATTATAGACCTCTTGCCAGTATATAGAAATAAATATTGGGGCCTTTAATGGAAAGATTATGAGCATGGAAGGACCTCTGACATCATCTGAGTTGAAGGTGAAATATTTCCCCTACAGCAATAAAAATGAATTTGCAAAATTTTTTTATAACCTACCCAGTGCCCAAGATCTTCTGTAACCTCTGTTTGACTTGTCACTTGGAAGACAAATTTGTTCATAGATCGTGACTGTCAGAGTGCCTTTTCTGCAACTGTATAAGTAATTAGCTATGCCTTGTTAGTGCTCAGGGCAAGTACATCTGTCACATTGAAATAAAGGGTTAGATTTTTCACAATTTTAGATAACATTTTAGCCTTTYGGCTTTGTAGCACCAACAAAAAATCCAAACTATTGACAAGACTGTGTCAATGGCTTTCTTAAATGCCTATGTTGTATTAATCTGTCAAAGAAAACCCCCCAAAACCAGTTTTAACTCTAAATTTTTAGAGATTTTTATTAAATACAGAGTAAAACAAGAATTTGGGGAAAAATGGGGAGAGTCTGTGAGCTGATTTTAGTTTAGGCCTAATCCTAAAATCTATTGAGCTTTTCTGCGACTTTCTGCATGCCATCAGTTTCAATTGATTTGGTGTAGCAAGGATCAATCCTTTGTCACTTAATTGTATTACAGCTGTCTGTGTCTTTGAAAACAATTACAGAGCTATCTATCAATCCAGCTGCACCAACTAAAATGACCTCGTATAATTATAACTAATAAAAAAATTAGTTTATGCACATTGATTATGGCTATCTTACCAAGAGGCTACAGTTTATTAAAGAACCTCATGAACAAGATGGATTGCAAATATAATGAGGTGAATCTGTGTTAGTATATGATATTATCAATCAAAAATACAACAGTCCAGGTATCCTGCACTTAGGCAGGCACAGAACAGAAAAGAATGATGGGCTAGTCCAGAGTTAGCTGGCCCCCTGGTTGTCTTTGACATTTACTCTTTCTCAGTCTAAGGGAATCAGGGCTACTTAATTTACAGAAATTTAAAAGCAGCTTCAGACACACATGGGGTTGTAACATTCATGCTGTTAGTTATTATAGTGCAGTCTGTTCTCTTGCCAAATGAGGAGTCCTGTCATGTCCTATGCCAAAATTAATGGGCATAGATAATGCATGGGATGCCAGATTACAGATTTGGTCTAACTAGGGAATCTTCAATTAACTAGTTTTGGCCATTTTTGATACCTTGTGCTGCTTAAGTGTTGCCAGCTGAAAGAAGAGAGTGTTTGGACATAGACGGCAAATTAATGAATTTATTAAATAGGTTTTTCCTACGTGAGAAATTATTTCTCAGAGGAATATGAAATCCAATAAAACTTAGAACTATAGAACATCCTGAGTTAGAAGGGACCCACAAGGATCATCAAGTCCAGCTCCTGCCCCTGCACAAGACAGCCACAAGAATCACACCATGCATCTGAGAGCATTGTCCAAACACTTCTTGAACTCTGTCAGGCTGGTGCTGTGACCACTTCCCTGGGGAGCCTGTTCCAGTGCCCAACCACCCTCTGGGTGAAGAACCTTTTCCTGATATCYGGTCTAAACCTCCTCTGACGCAGCTTCATGCCATTCCCTTAGTTCATATATTAACATAATATTAAGTTACATATKTCTTCATGAAGGTTAAACATGTCCATGTTCTTCAATGCAGCATTGTTTCACTACAAACTGTTGTCTGTTATCCCTGTTCCAACTAATTTGCTTCTTTTTTTGCTTAGCTTTTCCTCTGAAAGTCTATCTTGGGATAATCTATATCTTACCATTTGTTGGCCACGTGAATTGAATTCTCGTTGAAAATAACAGGTGCACAGATGTACTGCTCCACTGTAAACATTCTGCACAGTGGATACCAAAACTAAGACAAGAAGGTCTACATTTTCTGAATTTTCACCCTTGTGAACTAAAGTAATTTTTGTGGCATATATTAATCWGTAAAACGTTTTTTGGCATGTCTATCCCTTGATTTAGAAAGAATGAAAAATGCTTTTCTTTGCTTTTAACATAGAAGCCATCTATAAACCCATTTGTTTTTATTTTCTTGCATTTGTATCTTTTGTTTCCARGGCTTGACCTTTATAGGCAAAACAGCTGCCATTTAATGAAACTGCCATGAGACAGACTACAGAACTTTAAATTCTATGTTTTTTAAGCTCCTATTAAATAAAAATGCAACTTAGAATGAAACTCTCTGTTGGTGTGTGCTCACTCAGATGTGAGAAATGAAAAAAGCCAAAACTTCCCAAATTACAAAATAAATCATCACATGAAAGTACAATAAGTGAAATACTTAATGTGCTGGCAGTCTCTTGCTTAAGATTCATGTAGCCATGATGCATGTATAAGTTATTACAGATAAAACAGTCATATGAATTTTGCAAGTTATATAAATTTTCCTTTACATGTTCCACTTGKTTTTTTTTTAGGCCAGTGTGCTTTGCATAGACATAATTTTAACCATGGAAACTCCATAGAAATGTTTTTTACATTTGCATATAAATACTGAGTATCATAACAGGTACTTTACATTCATACTGGAAATTTCAAATTTTTCTTCCCTGAACTTAAAAGATTCTCAGGATTTTTGAATGTCTGTTTCAGCTATCACTCATGGAGGTATATTCAAGTGATATGCTAAGATTTCATCATAACACCGAAATTCACCAAGGACATTTGCGAATTTGCAGTTCAGGAATAAAATCAGAATGTGATGACTCCTATTTTTCTTGTTTTGTTTAAATTTATTTTTTCTTTAAGAAACCAAATGTTACTGTTCACAGAATAGTACGTGATAAAGTTCACACTGTAGTGTGACTTCACACTTCGCTTTCTCTSACTACTGTTATGATGAAGGACTATTTTTGACAGATTAAATAGAAAAAAAAAAGAAGCTTTAAATTTTTGCCTTTTTCATCTGAAAATTATCTTACTCTTAAATAAGTCCACCATTAAGTATTGGCTTTAATTCCAGTCTCAAACAGCTTYTCATTTTAGTTAGATACACAAACTAGGCCATTTTGCACCCTGTAATATATACAAATTTTTTTACTACAGGTGTTCCCAAATATCTACTCTTGATCCCACACTTTTGGCRTGTACCTATTTTTGCTAAGCTTCATTTACTTTGTGAAACTTCACACTACAACTAGAACTTTCTTCTTTTTATTTCCCCCCAAAATTTATATGTCCCCTGATATCAAGAAAAAAAAAGAAAAAAAGCAGGCCATACTTAAAAAAAAATAAGACCTAAGATTTTTTGTAATGTCAAATATTCACTTCATGATTGAATCTGAATATTTTTTTTCAAAATTTAATTTTTTTATTTGGCAGGAGGTTTTTCGTTTGCCCATACTTGCTATTAACCTGAACCACTGTACTGAAACATATACTGGGATAGATGGTTGAATACGCGACATGACCAGCAGGACAAGGGTGTTGATTGTCCCCCTCTAATCTGCTCTCATGAGACCCCACCTGGAGTACTACATCCAGCTCTGGGGTCYTTAGGACAAGAAAGACATAGAGCTGGTGAAGCAGGTCCAGAGGAAGGACAAAAAGATGATCCGAGGGCTTAAGTACGTCTCTTACAAAGACAGACTGAGAGAGCTGGGGTTGTTCAGTCTCGAGAAGTCTCTGGGGAAACCTCAGAGCAGCCTCCCAGCACCTAAGAGGAGCTTGTAAAAAACATGGAGAGTGACATATCATAAGGGCCTGTAGTGGTAGGACAAGGGGTAATGGCTTTGAATTAGCAGGGAGTAGATTTGGATTACATTTTAGGAGGAAATTCTTTACACAGAGTATGGTGAAACACTGGAACAAGTTGCCCGTAGAATTGTGGATGTCCCATCCCTGGAAATGTTCAAGGCCAGATTAGATGGAGCTCTGAGCAACCTGGTCTAGTGGGAGGTGTCCCTACCTGGGGAAGGGGGGTTGGAACTAGATGCTTTTTAAGGTCCCTTCAGATACGAACCACTCCATGAGTCTGTGATTCCATGACATTTGACATATGACAGTGATAGAAAGCACAGTTACATGGTATGGGCTCTAAACCCATGAGGAAACTAGAACAGGGAATCATGGACTGCTGTGATCCTAGCATAGTATAAAACTTGAAAAATGCTGCTCTAGTTCTTAATTAAGTACATAGTCCTGCATTCTTAGTGTAACTGAAGTATACCTAGCAGAAAAAGAAAACTCTTTTCTGTTTTTGAAAGCTCTTTTCTCTTGGTAATTAAGGCAGCTTTTAATTTAAAATGGATGATTCTTCCTGAGTAAGTATTCCTTGAGATGGAAAAGAGCCATAAGTGGTGACTCCCAGAATGCTCAGTTCAAAAGTTAGCACAAACTTTATCTGAACAATTCAAAGGTAAACATGTCTGTAAATCTTGTGAGGAAATTTGTCATAGGCAGGCTTTTCAGTCTTGGAAATGCTTTAAAAAAGGGGTCTCTTGAAACTTTTTGTATATGCACCCAAATTCTAAAGAACTATGGAGTTTTACAAATAATTTCTGCACATGAATTTAAGTTTTAACACTGGATGAAGTTGAAGAACAAAGATTAAAATTTTTCATCAGTCAAAAGTGGTAAATAAAATAGATTACATCATGAACATTTGTAGGTTTAAATTTTAGCTGAATGCAGATATTTGCCTAGGTAGGGTAGCCAACATATTTAGAACTAGAAGTAAATCAGTTTAACTCAGGACTGTCAAGTACACAGCAATGTATTAAATAAGTAAGTGTCATCCTAAAAGCTGTGGCTCATTCACAGATCTATGGCATGAAAAATGTAATACTGGCAAGCTGGCAGCMTAAGACAATTTACAGGAGTCTTCAGGTGTTGCAGAGCAATTATTACGTTCTTTATCCAGAGCCTGTAAAATGTTCACTTGACAAAATGGTACAGATCTGAACATTTTGTCATTACAGGTGTCATACATATCAAACAGAAGAAAGGTTTACAGTGCCCAGAGATAAAAAATGAAATGCATTTTCCATCCAAAATTTTGAAACAATTATAATGTTCATAAATCCCAGGCATTTTTTCTGCATGTCTATTAAAAAAAGAACTTGAATCACAGTGGGAATCACAACGTATTGCTGCTTTTGTACTATCAAACATCATAATTGTACGCAATGTCACAAAGACATTCATGTTGCAGATGAAAATACGATGAGGTTTGAGGGCTTTCCATGACTAACTTTTTGATGGATTCTTTAAAATCGTGAAGTTGATGCCAGGGGAATTAATTTAATTGTGAGACAACAGCAACAACAACAACAACCACCACCAAGCTACTTATTCTAATGGGAGAAAAGAACAGAAGAGAGAGATAAGTGTACCAGTGCTAGATAGAAGTAGCCTAGAAAATCACTGAAGCATATCAAAATGATGAAATTAAACATCTGGAGAGTCATCCAGTAACTTGAGAGAGGTTGCTGTAGTGAACCACATCAGGACCACCTGTCAATTAGTGAAAGAGCTCAGAGGAAATGAAAAAGAGAATTCATAAGTCAAAAGAAAAGTGATAAGAGAAAAGTAACTTCAGATTATGATTTATTCAAATAATGAGAATGCCTTTTGCAAGAGATTTACAATCACACTCCCCAAATCCCAGGAAATAACTGTCAAAATTAAGTCTATTTGCTTAACATCTTCAAAGCAACAATCTCATAAAAAATGAGTGAGATGGTGAAATGCATCAACAAACCAGGTGTGTAAAAAATAGTTTATGTAGGTTGAGGTGTTACAGCCAAGCTGCTTTCAGGACTGAAGCTTTCAGGTCATTGTGTTACTTCTCAGAGCAGGCAATATCTCACTGCTGATGACTCATTAAAGCAAGGACCTGCTGTTAATTGTTGCAAGGCTTTACAATGAAATTCTTTTGAAGTTACTGTGTGCATATTTTGATGCACGGGATTAAAGATAACATAAAAAGGAGGAARTGTTTAAAGCACTTACATGCATTCTTTGCACTGAGATGGATAACCTTAGGTCAGAGTAGCTTCCATATACATTCAGGTAGGCATATTTGAGACTGTATGACAAGTTCAACATGGTGTTTAAAGAAAGCACAATTTTTTTTCCTAGATTTCTTATATAATTTTGAATATGCTCTCCTTATAGAATCCTTATCATTTCAAATCAGGTATCCTCTCTCTTGTCAGTTTCATCCATTTACTAATCTTGTCGGCTAATGTACCAACCAGAACATTTTTCATTTAAAATTTTTAATAACTGGAGGTACATTTATACAGATAGTTATGTTTGCCATGTAACATTCAGCTCCTTGTCATGATTGAAAGGGCTGATCTTTTTTTTGATCTGGTTTTCTTTGAGCACTCCTTCAGATAATTTATGGAGTATAGTGTGCTGGTATCTCTCCTAATTCAACAAGTTAATAGTTGGAGACATTGAAAGGTGAGCATACTGAGCTGAGAAGAGATAAAAACAGCTTAACTAAGTTATAAAGCATTTAAACATGCTTTGTCCTAGGCTTAGAAAATCAGGCTTCTTTCCTGATATTCTTAGCCTAAGCCCATACACTTGTCCAAACTCATTAAGTCCAGTCATAGCATTGCCTCAACCTTATCTCAGAAAGAAAAAAATTCAACATAACCTTTGCCTCTTTGTCACCTCTGCTCCTAGCCAGTCTATTAGAACTTATCCTTTTCAAAAGCCCTCTGTCTACTACCCTTAGWAGACATCTAAGCATGTTCCAGGCCCTGAGGAGAGCATGGCGTGATTGCTGCATAACGAACCAAGTTAAAACCAGCCTAATAATGTTCTAGATTCAGGTCTTCTTAGGTCAAGAACTAACTGCATGGGTAGGGGAGCAGTCAAACCAGWGCTTGTTAAACCTGAGCTTTCTGTCCTACATGCTGTAAAGCACAGCATTCACTGCTAAGTGAATTCCTAGTCCTAAATACTGATGTATTTAATCTAGTCAGTGTATTTAGTTTTCTATTGTTGCTGCTACTACGAGTGTATTTTAAACATTTACCCTGTGTCTCTCTCTTTCCTCTGATCTTATGTATCAGATATTGAGACTGATTTGAGGAGGACTATGGAAAATACACCTACCACAATGAAAATAACTTTTCCATGGAAAATATTGTAGTGATCAGTTTTGCAAAGAAATTATGAGAGGTGCATAACACCTTTATATTCAGGATACTGGTTTTAAAGAATATGTTTGATTACAGGAAGAAATCAATACATTTACATTGACTCGCTCTATATGTGCTGGTACATTGTATAAATAGATCCAAATATATTTTTGAAGACTTCTAAATTCATGCTACCTTGCCAGGTGGAACAAATGTTTGTATGGATCAAGAGGAGTTGTTTCTGCAAAGGAGAAATCTTGGTTTCCTCATTAGATGACGGAACAGGTCTTACACAAGTCTGCTTTTTACACCAAGTTTTTGCTGGCTATATCTATTTCAAAAAATGGGTATTTATTGTATTAATTTTAAAATATATGTGAACATCTCTGGAATAGATTTCCTTTAAATTAATTTTATTCAAGTAAACTTTACTGCACTGCTTTTTATAAGGTCACCACTGTTTCAAGTTTCAGGATCTAAACCTGCTATATCAAAATTGTTTTGGACATTCCTGACTCAAGAATGCTTTGAAAGTAGATAAATCCTTTTCTATTACTAGAAGATAGCACATATAGGACAAATAAAAAGAGTACAGAAAATTGACAGAATTCAATTTGTTTCTGAATGTGTAATACATTTGTTATTATTTTATTAACCCCGATGTTATACAAGAAATGTCAGTAATCCAATTGTGTCTCAAGTTTAGCTCCCGACATGGATTCCTTGACAACGATGAGCTCATATAACATACCATCAACTTATGTTCACTCTTCCTGTGCAGTTACTCTCAGTATTATGTGAATTAGATATTGCAATGGCTCATTGCTTTTGCTCTCTCAGAAAGCACTTCAATGGATATCTATTTCCCACTTAAATGTGCTGTAGATTTCTGGTAGGAGTCCTAGAAACAAATCCTTTTGGAGAGGACTAGAGACATGGCAAGCAATGCTCAGCACATTTCTGCCCAACTTCAGGGTAATGGAGAAAACCAAAGAAGTTTCCATGCTAGGAAAATGGATCTAACGATGTGGTTTTGAGAGTGGGCTACCTGCTCTGACAAGTCAAATTCAGTGAATCTAAATGAGCTGAACTTAATGTCTTTGTGTCTGGCACTTTATTGCTGGGCTGATGTTTTGATCCAATACCAGATCCATGTGTTTCCAAGTACGTTTTCCTACAAATCATGCTGACTCTTCACAATTAAAGGTTATGCGGGTTTCTCTCACTACATTTCTGTTCTTAATTCCACATACCTGGAATGGAGTTGAAAGTTAATGTTTCATGTAGGTATGCTTTTCTGCTCATTTTGACTGCCAGAAAGGAACCCAATAATAGTATTTCTTACTTTTATTGAAGAGTCTGGAATAACTGGAAGATTCTATAGTCTATTAGCCTACCTTCCTTCCTCAAAACATTGCATAATACATACATGTTAGAGTTCAATGACTCTACTTTGTTGTCTCTTCCATCAGCCTGATTTCCTTTCATTAAGGAATTTTTCACCAATAGAGGGTTATGGATTTTAAGTGAAACAAAAACACAGTGAGGCTGTGATTTGGCTTTGATAAAACATCAAGGAATTTGAATTGTTATTGCTTTGGTATCTTTACATCTGTCACATAAAGAGTATTCTCTCACAAAAACACAGACTTTATTTTCTTCCTTTTTTTCTCAGCCAGTAATTTACCACCTAATTTCACATTCTCCTTCCGGTAATATTCTGATAGAAAAGAACAAATTTCTCTTGAGATAAAATTTTCTTTAAACAACCATTATTCCCTTAAATTTGTAAACTCAGACTGTAGCGCTTTTTGGATGATCTTTTCCATCCTGTCTTCCTGTACGTTTGGAATTGGAAGTATGAAATTACTAAGCAGATGTTGAGCTGGGGGTAGCTCAAAGCAACTTTGAAGAATTCAGACTTTTTGTACGCTTCAAATTTTTATTTCAGAGAGAAAATTATCTTACTTAGGAGCTGAAATTATTATGAAATTTTGGTTAATCACAGCACAAAAAACATTCTTTATAGTGACTGTTCACAGAAGCATTTGCAATAATTGTTTGCAAGCAATCTTGCCATGTACTGTCATACATATTTATAGCAACAGTTTCTTTAACATTATACCTTCAGCAAGGGATCTGTACAATGACGTAGTGCCTTTTACAACAGAACCTGGATTCTGACTGTGAAGGCAACTGATAGATAGGTTTTTGCCTTACGTATTTGTGGATAATTTGCAGATGGAAGAAATGGCTGACCTTTTTGACTCAGTCTGAAGTGTGCAGTCCACTAGTAATATAAATAGGACAAAATTTATTGGGTTGAAGTACAAGATCATATATGGAGTAATACAATTTTTCTCTGTAAGCTGAGAGCCACTGGAAATGACAGATGAGGAGAAAAGTCCTAGCTATATTATGTGGTCTCAGAATGACTCTGTGTTATGATAAAGGAGAAAGCAATCCTAACTCAAGGAAATTTCAATTGAAGCCCCTGTGAGAGAGATGTTTTTGTTCAAGACCTTGCTGGAACTTCCTTTATAATGATGAGAAATCAAAAAGGCGTAATAAAGAGGTATGTGAATAACACGAGACACAGAAAATGTTTACTGATTTGGAGAAATTAAAGCTGATAAAGTATCTACTTCTATAAAAGTTATACATAATAGATTAATGTAGTGGGAAAATTAAGACTTTTCCTAGAAAAATGATAAAAAGTGCGAACTGTGAATAAATTTAGAGTGGAATAAAGCTGATATGAATCTCTGAAAGAAATCTTATGTTGGAATAGTGAGGAGGATATGTTTGTTTTCAAGACTGTGCTGACAACATCCTTTACCCTTTTATTTTTATGTTGGTGGCTGCATATGTGTTAACCTACAAACTTCAGGAAACAGTACCTTTGCTGCATTTTATTAAGCTTGTTGTTGTTGTTGTTGTTTTTTGTTGTTTGTTTTTTTTCCTGACACTCACCTTGCCTGAAGAGAAACAGCAGTATTTTCAGCAGATGTATCTTCCACCTCCTTTAAGCAGATCTGGTTGCAGCCCTTTAAGACTGCTTTTCTCAGATTTAAACTTATTCACAGGAAAGACTTTCTTCCTTGCACTCTGATAACTGCTCTTTAGAGTGCTGTCTAGATAGGTAAGATAGGAAGACAATAATAAAACACGATCTAGCCCTTACCTGTCAAATTGTGAGTTATGTTTCAGCAGAACTGCATGTTAGCTAGTTCAAAATTATTTTCATTCTCAACAGCGTTGTTCATCAGTTCCAGTGTCCCATGTATACCTGATGAGATGGAAACCTTGTTTTCTTTATTTTTAATTCATGAAGCTTTTATACGTCACTGCTATTTTTAAAATACCCACATTGGCAGAAAGTTATTTCTAAAGGCAATGCAAACTCATCTACAGCGGATTATAAAGATCCGCTGTAATGAACAAGATCATAAGACCTTTGACTGTATTATGTCATGGGTTTATTTGTTTAAAGTGGGAGAAGTGATTTTAAATTGTTTGAACAAGGTCCAATGCAGAGTATCTCTATGTCAGCTGTTACAAATTACAGTAATGGCAGAACTGACAGTTTCCCAAATAAAAATTTTTTCCAGGGTGAAGTGTTTTATTATAATCTGGAGCTACATGTTTTCCATGCACTTTACGCCACTGATTTTCTGCAGCCAGCTCTTGATAGAATAATGCCTGTGGATAGAAACTGAATAGATTTACATCTGGCACTGGACCCAAGGGTGAAGCTGAACCGCATGCCATTTACCTGTGRAAATCTTAGAATCATAGAATGACTTGGATTGGAAGAGTCCTTAAAGATCAGGTATTTTTTTCTGGTTGTTTTTTGTTTGGTTGTTTTGGTTTGTGACAGAATTTTTTTATTATTAGGTCTAAAATGCTCATCTTAAACAAGAAAAACACTAATAAAAGGCAGTTAATGTTTTTTTCATTATTTCAAATTCTCTGTTGTACACAGAAGTTGCAAGCACTTGTGTGCCCTTAAAAGATTTTCCACATATGTGGAAAATACATCCTATGAATGTGCTTGCATCTTCTCAAAATCAGGAATGCAGGCAATTTTCTCAGGTAACAGTATAGCAAGCACCTAATTTAAAACATAAAATTGAGCTGCAGTTCCCTCCTTGATCCTTCAATAGCTTTRGTTCAGATCCAATCAAAGAACTAGTGAAATTATTAGGAGTCTTTCTTCTTACTTTGATAGGGCTTGGATTAAACTGCTGATTTTTAGCAGTACCTATTATTCTGCAGTGTTCACATATTAGCTGAAAGGCACCTGTCTCTCAGATCAACCAAAAATCACACTGCCACATCAGAAACATGATAACAATTCTTTGGATACATCACTTCTTTGGGATATTCATCACTTTTGTCTGATCAATTCTATTTCTATTAAGACTAAAAAAATTTAAATAGAAAATAAGTAAAGAGAAAAATATTTGCTAATGAGTGATCAGTCAAGAGATGCTAAATTTGCCTAGATATTGAAAAAGTCCTTGTTTATATACAGCTACAGTCTGATGAGAAGATATTTTGGGTCCTGCAGATACAAGAAAATTGGTGAAGAATTTGGAATCTTCCTTTTGATAATTTGTTTTTTCTGCCTATGATCTTTGCATGCTAACTTTATGATGATTGTGTCAATAGTATCATACCTATATTTTTATATTCATACCTATGGATGTTTTTTATTCATACCTATGAATATTTTATGTTCTTCCTTTTTTTTTTCCTCCTTATCTTGTATGACCCACCTAGGATACAGGAGTCTTTCTGAGGTAAGTAGGAAACCAAGGTTCAAAGCTGGGTGAAGACRAGGAAGAGATTAATTGCTTAAAGTACTGCTGCATGAAACTTACCGCATGCACAACCACAAGATTTTAATTTAAGTGTAAAAGTAGACTGTCAGCAAATTAATTCTTCTGTTTTTGAGCTTGATATGTGCATTTAAAATCCACATCTCYGTTGGCTGAGCTATCTGAACACCCATTTTACAGTGCTAAGGGACTAGGTAAGTGATTCAATCATATTCAAGCCCATTTTTTTTCTCTAGATTGTCTTACTGAACATGTTTTTGGGGTAATCATGAGACAAATATGTTATTTGACAAGAGTCACAATACAACCAGTTACATAACCTACATAGACTCAACACCTAACAAAGAAGCAATGTCTTTTTAAAAAATACTGTATAAACTGTATATACTGTATAAACTGGACATAAAAATCAGAATTTTCCCCTATTCAGTTGTCCAGTGAGCACTGCTTGAAAGTTGTGCCATAGTTGCAAGAGAAGCTGTGAAAAGAGCTGTATAACAATGTAGACCCTCTTCTACTCCAGAGTCATTCTTTATGACCCAGAAGAAATTGAATCCTTACCAAGTCTGAAATATGTAGCTGCTAGGTGTGGCAGGATACCTATCTCTATTAGGGAAGCAGTATAGCCTGCATGTTTATCTGTATGTCTTCACACATGCTGTACACATTCCCTGTGTATTATTTAAGTAGAAATGACTATCAGTGAATAAAAAGACTGCTAGTTTGGAGTACCGACCCTGGACAGCCTTGGATACTACATGTACCTTACAGTTAACTGAAATAAATTAGGAAAGAACTGAAATGAATAACCTCTTTACCCTGTTTCCTTAAAAACAATTCAAAACAACCCACCCTGAAACAAATCAACCAATCAAGCAACCAATCAAAAAGCCCAAAACAACAACAAAAAGCCCAGACTTGTATTATGGAGAATTCCGAGGAAATTGAGTTTTCAGATAAGAATGAAAAGACTGTTGACAGTCAAATGTCAAAATGCAGAAAATGTTAACCGTCAAATGTGAAAGCTGCTTGATATTCTAAATAGTTTCAATAGTTTAATATTCCCAGAAAATAAAAGTCAATTACCAAAATATCATTTGGACACAGATAAATCTAGCTGTAGGCAGAACAGGAGACCTGTAAATTCTCAATCCGACAAGTGATGGTGGTGGTCCAACAACAAATACAGTTTCTGAAAGAGAATTCTGTACCTTTTAGAATGTACCATTTAACTAATGAATATCCCAAGCATTCCCTCCATAGCTATATTAAAGGAGAATAAACAAGTAACAGACTAAATAAATACAATAGAATTCAGGTTTCCATAATTACACTGCTTAATGTCTTAATTTATCTCAATTTTCTTTCATGTTCTGCCACTCCTTTGAATGAAAGAAATTACTTGCCTTTGGTTCGGAGACCCAACCATGACATTAGCTGAAAGTCCAGAAGGTTGCAGATCAAGGAAATCAAAACTTTAAAATGCTGAAAAATAATATAACTTCATATGAACTGAGAATTCTGAATTTTGTTCAGACAGAGACACACCAAAAATCACATTAATTAAACAAACTGTTTTGTAGTCTTCTTGTTTTTGCAGAAGGCACTTTGTTGGATTCTTTTGGGCAGTCTTTTCCCGGTAATGGAAAAAATAATTTTAGAAGTTATTTCTTTCATCACATTGTTCTCAATTCTCCAGACATTCATTTTAGTGCTTGCTCAAAGTATTTTTTAAAATGATATCATTAGACAAGGTTGTACTTTATCTTCTCTTTCATTTGTTCTTTCTCTTGAACACATCTTTTTTCAGAGTCTTAGGGACACCAAAATCAGTCATAACACGAATTCCTTAGTTTTCTTTTCTTGCCTTTCTTTTTCTTAATGGTTGAACAYCTAACTTAAATTATTACCATATAAATCAAATTTCAATATATCTGAGACATAGTAGAAGCCTACAGCGGGCAGGCGTGCTGCTCAGTATATGTTGGGTCTGCAAAAGTACCAGAGAGTCCYTAGATATTTTTCACTCAAAAATATTCTTGCACAAGAAGGTTCCCAATTGCACAATTGGCAAAAGATGAGGTACGTCCTCTTGTATCCTTTACAAGTAGCAAAGAAAAGGAAACAAAAAGGGAAAGACACTTCTAAGGTATATCTCTCTGGAAACCACAGCCGCCTGACACAGATAAGCACTAACCCAGAATTTACATATAATGATTCTCAAAATTATGGAGCTCCATATGCCTTCTCAGATCTCTCAGGTCTGTTTCTGGGTGGATTTTCTTAGGAAGATGAGGAGCACTTTAAGGGACACAATCATTAAAACCTTTTTTTTAATTTCTTCTTGTAACAACCACTGTAGGCATTCGCATATCTGTAGAACGTAAATCTTAGCCAATTTATCCAAAAGACAATATATGAAGACTTTCTAAGTGCAGGTTTCAAGTCACGCTTCCAGTAACTCTATTCCAAAATTGCTCATGAAAAGGAATTGGACAAGCACATAGAAACCTTGCTTGAAGAAGCTGATCAGCAGCTTGTTTCAGCACCAAAGACAGAAAACAAAACTCTGCAGTGACCTACCCATTCACAAAATCAGTAACTGGACAGCTGCAACTTGAAATGCTTAGAACCAACTGTATTTTACAGAAACTTGAAACAACCCCACACAGTAAGGCACTGTAGCAACATATTGCCTTCCTTTTGTTCTTTGCAGACTGATTTATGCTCAGGACATTTTGCTTCCTCTAGAGATCAGTGAACATCCTTTCTGAGGGTCAGCTGTTCAAAAAAGTGCGGGAGGGAAGAGAAAACGATCTCGTAGCTTGGCACCCTGCCAGAGTTCTTGTTGTCTCCCCACACACGCAGACTACCTGGCTTTCTTCCAGGACTGGAAGGATGCTAYCTTTAGAAGATGAGGTGCCGAAGGTCTATTGACCATAGAGACATTTTCCAGTGCAGACTTCTTACCACTGAACAGGTCAGAATTCATTTTAATGTGCTGTCTTTAGGTTTTCAGTGTGAATTTATCTGCAAGTGAGACACATCCTAGACAGCTGAAAAAAGAGAGTCCATCCATGGGGATGGAATTAATTGAAAGAAACACTCAGGCAGAAACTTAATTCAAGTAGGTAATCTGTATAAATTCTTTTGTGAGAAAAAAATTGTAAAAATATATTCCACTTCCAATACTCTGCTCTTGAGATCTTAAAATACATGAGGRTAATCAATAGGAAACTGCACAGAACAATCCTTGGGATGAAATCCAGGACTTTCTACTGCATAGATTTTGCTATTTTTTTCTCATGTTGAACAAAGTGAATTAAGAATGACTTTGAGGATGCTCTAGACGTGATTATGRCTCACCTTCACTCAGACTTTGTTTATACAACTGCCATTACATGCACTAATTTGGAGAAACTAATTTGCAATTTCTTATTTTCAGGGTGACTTGCAAATTCATTTTTTATTGCTGTACGATACTTTCTATGAATCCATAGGTAGAAAGGATTGTGTAAGAGTGTTCAAGTCCAGACTGGATGGGGCTCTGAGCAACCTGGTTTACTGAGAGGTGTCCTTGCCAATGGACAAACAAAGCTACATCATAGACAAACAAAGCAGGACTAAACAAGATTAAAAATAAATAAAAACAACAACAACAAACCAACATTTTAAATTGTTTAATTTAAGTTGCTCAGTTTTCCTTCATGAATTTCTCGTCTCACATAACTTGAGTATGCTTTCATATTCCTGAACAGGTATTTAAAGGGCAAMTCAGACACAAAAAATCAGAAAAAATCTCAGTGATTTTCCAATATTTCTCTGATTTTGAGATGAATAAATTCAATTTGTATATATAATTTCATTTACTACTGTGATTTCTAAAGGTAAAAAATTTACTAGCATTTTCTGCCAATTCCATGTCTTAAGAAAATGCCTTATTTGAGTTTTGAAAGACTTATTTACTGACAGATGTTTCTGGATATCAAAATGAAACAAGATCAACAGAGATATTTCAGAAAAGCACCCGTAAGATTTTATCCGTACATGAAATGGCTTACCTCTTTTGGCCTGTGCAGTTGGGAAGATTCCTGCTAGTTTTTGTTTGGACAGTATACCACACTAACAGCTTTTKCTGTTTTAGTTTTACACTTCATTTTTTCAGGTTTGAGGTCAGGAAGTACAAAGTCTCGTGGAAGTGAAGAAAATCAAACAAGGTAGCTGAATGTATTTCCATATTAAAAGGATTCATAATGACAGAGGAGGTAATGGCTCTCTGAAAAGCAGCGACTTGGAAAAAGTGTCAGGATAAACTAGTGACTCATATTTGCTCTAGTGGGGCGAAGTGGTTAAACGGACATAAATAAATTTTTCATTATTCTTTTTTTTTTCCATTGGAAAAACTTATGTTCATATTTTAAGAAGGCTATTAAAAGTCTGATAAAAAACAATTAGTTATTTAATTTGAATATTCTACAATCTGAGATTCAGTATAACATTAAATTAAAAATTACTTTTGCGCAGTAAATAAATATTTTCTAAAGATAGAAACAGTAATGTAAATGAATAGTGCAGTATTTTTTAGTTTAGGAGAAGACAACAAAATGAGGACTTTGATGCTGGAGCCACATTCTTGACTACTACAAAAAGTAAGACACTCACTGTTAACCAACAGATATTTCTCTCRCAGAAAGAACAAGGTAGTTGATTTTCCACCTCTTAATGGCTTTAAATCAAGATGAAATGCTTTTCTGCAAGAGGTGCTCTTGGTAAACACAACCTATGCTTCAGTCAAAGACAAGCTATTCTTCTAAGAAGATTCAGTGAGATGAAAAGGAATAACCTGTGACACAATGACACAATATAGTAGTTCTCTGGCCTTAAATGCCATAAATTTATGAAAACACAAAAATGTATCTTATTTACTTTTATGATATGCATTTAGTGTGGRTATTTCTATTGYAGTTTCCRTCTTCACCATTTCTAAATATAATACTCGTGCTCTTATAAGTAAATTTACACACTAGACCAGTGAAATTGAGGGCATGCTATGTAATGCTTATTTAAACCAAATATTTTATTTCAGTTCAGTAACCTATTGAAAGCAACTCTCAGACAGCTAGAAGTATGTGCTCTTTCTATTTAACTTGCTTTGCTATTTGCAATTAGTTATACTAGTTAAACTTATTTTAAGAAGTCAGAGGAAGAAGAAATTTTCTAAAGAAACCTTTTGCTGAGGTCAAGCTCAGAGAAGTTACTCAAACTTTTGCTCTTCCAGTTGTAACAGTTTTCCTGATTATTGATTTACGAAATTTTTGTCATTTTTGTGTAATGAAATCCACTCTGTGGATGAAGCAAGTCTATTCTGTCAGTGGTGATAATACTCATTTGAAAATGACCCTTTATCTGAATTTCTGTTCCTACTTTTTTAATCYTCTTCTGGTTTTCTTTCTTTTTATTTTATATTTTATTTTATATGGGTCGATTAAACTTGCACATGCCAGATGACTTGGTTATTACATTGCTTTTAGGATCTGTACAAAATATAAAATATCAATAAACTACATGTTGTCAACTGTTGCTTTTGACATACTATTACCTAAAACCTCCATGCATATGGCTACAGAGATTGTGTATTTTTATATCACAGCTTACATTTGCTTCATAAATTTACATCTTAGTTAATAGGCTAGATTTTACTCTGCCTGAACAAAGGACTTAAGCAGAAAAGATTTAGAAGAAAGGCAATGAAGGAAAGAAATGTGGAACTAAGGTGTCTTAAAAAAAAAAAGTCAAAACTGTGAATTGAAGAATGCCCCTGACAAACTTTAAGTGCTGAAGATTAGAGGTGATTTAAAAAYCTTTAAGAAAGAAAATGGGAGTCAGTAATCCTGAGTTGTTCTGCTGAGGTTAAAGTCACTAAAGGAGAGGCTGGATAGGCCTGTTAGGATATASATGAAGATGAAATGGTTAAGGGATGCCTGTGACTCAAGAGACTTATTCTAAGAGATTTCATCTCRTGGAAAGAATGTGATGGTAAAATTTGTCCCCAGACAAGTTGACAGGGGAGAGCCTCCTCACCCAAATATTTCAGATTCAGATTCAGGAGGTATTTCAGATTGATAGAGAGTGTCTCATCATTTTGTGTACTGGGGCAATCTACCACATCTGAAACTGATTCAATTTCATGGTATCACAAGGCACACTTATCTCAGTGCACTCTGCCTAGGTTTTTGCTTTTTCTCATAACCATACTTCTGTCTGCAGARACAAGGACCTGCATTTTAACGTGGCACTTCTGCCCTTCATGTGTCTTTTTTCCTAGCATGCCCACTGGGGTGAGAGTATCCAAGGCGTGAGAAGTGTCTGCCCCATTGTCTAGTTTGAATGCAGATTACTGCCTACAAGTGACTTGTCGTTTTTATTTTGCCCAAGTTTTCTTTTGGCTTTCATTCCCCCAAATCACAACAAATGTTGATGTCTTTGGTCCTTTGCTCACACTCTAGCCACCACCAATCAATCATAGCAGTAAAAAAATTGTCAAGTAAATACAGATAAACCATGTAACTGGCTACTGCTTAATTAAGCAAACCAGACAYAGAACAATCTTTCGACTTTCCCTTCCCCGCTGTGGCAATGTCATTGTTTCATTACCCATCAATAAAATATTTTCCCAAAGAGTAGCTGTGCCAGTTCCGATGACTAACTCATGAAAACATATTCATACTAAATAATTGTGAATCTAAAGCTCTTTTACTTTTTTTTTTTCTGGTTAATTGTTGATTAGAAGATGAAAGCCCTTTTATCACCACAAACATCATGTTTGAGTACATTATTTATTCAACTAACCCAAGCAGGTGAATTGCATAGCCACAGAATAACAAGGGAAACTTCAGAAAAATGGTGATGTGAAAGACCCTTTTGCAGAGATCTTGTATCTTCTGAAAACTGCAAATATATCATTTTGGTGTGAAGCTGTAGGTACCCTGTGTCTTGGCTTCCTATTTCCATTGGCCTGAGAGCAGTGGAGATGATTCTCCCTGAGCTGGAGGCTGTATATTTACTTAGAGAGACATGGCAAGCCTTCCCTGCAATCTGTCCAAAGCATTTCACCAAAGTTTGGCTCAATGGAAACTTGGTTTTAGAAAATTTTGTAGAAGGAAATCTGAAGTCCTCTGCCTGAAGTGGTAGCAGCGGTGTCTGCCGAAGGCATGCAAAACACGCCAATAAAGATTTTAGAGGTGTTAAAGTATACCCATCTAAAAAATCTCCTAAAAATAGTAAATTCATTACTGCAGATTTTTTTTCATAAATCTGAATCTTGCATGGTTCTGCAGTGCTCCTACCATGTAAAAAAGCACATTGTGGATGACTGATGTCAAGTAGTCAATGCGTTTTGTAGAGGGCAAGGTTGAAATGCAACAGGAAAAATAAATAATTTTGGGTTATTTTTCCAGCCTAATTAACCAGCCTAGTGTTTCTGTGCACAGACAGCACTGAAGGTGTCTTCTTCAGAAATTAAATCAATGTAATGCTGAATCACAGCAATATTAAATTATGTCAAATGGAAGCAAGCAAAGCAGATGAAAACCAGACAATCATCTCTAACAGAGAGGAACAGAAGAAAAGCAAAAAAACCCCACAGGAAATCTGTCTTTAAATTCACTCAGATGACGTTTGCAAATACTTGAAACTATATACAAGTCATAATATCTATCAGTAATTAGCCAATAATCAAATGGAGAGTAATAAAGAAATTAGCAGTAATTCAGGCTTTGCTGTAACTCTGCTTGGGTTTAACTGAGCACCATATAATGTACGAGTCTCTTCACAAGTATCAGTCAAAGGACTGTAGAGGAAGAAACACTGAATTGTCACTGAGAGTGGAAATATTACTATGATTTCAGTGGGGAAGGCCAATAAAGACAAAAGAATAAAGTGGACAGAAGGATGAATGTAAACTCAGCAATGAAATACAGGTGCAATAAAGCAGGATGATTTTGAATTAGACAGTAATAATTTTAGTATTTCCTGTTTCAGATGAAATTGGGTAATATTGGAATTAGCACATATGTTAGTTGTATAACCTTTTCTAACTATGAGAATAAAGACAATAAAATCACTACAGAGAACTTATTATCCCCCTATTSTTAGGTAAACAAAGCAATTTATGCTTTACCTATTTGCTCCCATGACTATTATGGATTCCACAGAAATTTTTCCCAAGTTACTGAAGTTGACCACAGTTACTATCTTCTGGAAATCTTTTTTTTCTCCTACTGTATATAGCTTACTTGTATAATTAAAGGGCATTTACATTTTATCTTCTTCTTGACCTTCTTCCTGGCTAAGTTCTATTTTTATGTACACACATATGGAAATTTATTATTTATAAATTTAATTTAATGAATTATTGAATATAAAAACTAGAAATATAATTTATACCTGTGTGTCCAAAAGTGGGATTTGGTTCATTGCCTTCATATTAAATCAGACATGAAGAAGGAAAACCAGAAATATTTTCTTCGATCTCAAACACAAAAGTAATTTAATTTTATCTATAAAATCGTTATAAAAAAGAAACATAGGTTTTTAATTTCTCAACTGTTTGCACACAAAAAATTTGCATTATTTGGCAGAAGAATTTTTTCCTTAAAGCCTATGTATTAATTTAAATAGGAGTATAAATGTATTGTAATTCACTAACTAAAAGCAAGCAAGAAAACACCAGTTTAGAGGACTTGTATTTTATTTGCAAAAATACAGAGTATGATACCTAAACTAATACAATAAAATAAGTACCAAGCTTATGGATATCACAAGATGGTCACAACTGTTCCATTAGAACATTGAAAGATAGAGGTAACTGAATCACAGAATGAATGGAATTGGAAATCACCTCATCTAGTTCAACCCTCCTTCTGAGAGCAAGTTAATCCAGAGCAAGTTGATCAGGGCTGTGCCTATTTGTTTTTGAATATGCCCAAGGACACAGACTCCACAACCTGTGTGGGTAGGTTCCAGTGTGTGACCACAATCACAAGAAAAAAAAGTTTAAAAAGCAAAACCTTTTTCTTATTTTTGAGTGGAATTGCCTGTGTTTTACTTTGTGTCAACTGAGTCTTGCTCTTTCACTAAACACCATTAAGAAGAGTCTGGCTTCTCCCATTAGGTAATTATAAATACTGATATGACTCTCATGAGCCCACTCCAGTCTGAAGTCTAGCTTTCTCATCCTCAGCTCATGCCACAGATGTTCCAACACCTTCATCGTCTTCACAGTCTTGCACCGGATTTTCTCCAGTAAGCGTATTTCACTCTTGTACTGAGGAGTCCTGGCCTGGACCCAGAACATCAAATGTGTCTCATCAGGACTGAGCAGAGGGGAAGAATCACTTCCCTCAGCCTGCTGGTGAAGCTTTTCCTAACTCAGCCCAGGAAACTGCTGGCCTTCTTTGCTGTGCTACCTGGTGGTCAGCTGGGTAACCACCATGACCATCAGGCTCTTTGCCAAACTTCATTCCAACCAGCTGGCCCAAATRTTTAGTACTAGATGGCATTATTCCTCTCTAGGTGCAGAACTTGGCATTTATCCTTGTTGAACTTCATGATGTCCCAGTCAGCTCGTTTCTCCAATCATCTGGTGTATCAGAGACTTGTCCTAGTTTTGTCCTATTCTCTGCAAACCTGCTGAAAGTGCATTCTGCCCCATTGTCCAGATCGTCAAAGAGGATGTTGAGTGGTATTGGTGTCAGTATCAACCCCTGGGGTATATTATTTGTGGCTGGCCTCCAGCTGGACTCCATACCACTGATGCTAACCTTTTGAGTCCAGCAATTCAGCAAATTTCATAATCACTTTACTGTCCATTTGTCTAGCCCATGGCTCATCAACTTGCCTATGAGGAAATTATGGGAGACAGTGTCAAAAGTCGTGCTAAAGTAGACAATATTCACTGCTCTCCCCTCATCTACTGAGCCAGTCTTCTCATCGTGGAAGGCTATAAGGTCAGTCAGGCATGCATAATTTCCCCTTCAGAGATCCCCACTGACTATTCCCTATCACCTTCTTGCCCTCCATAARTTCAGAAACTGTTTCTAGATTGGTTGTTTCATCATTTTCATAAGGTGAGACTGACCAAACTGTAGTTTCCTGGATACTCTTTCTTGCTCTTCCCGAAAAGAGGGCATTTTCTTTCTTCCRGTCATCAGGGACCTCCCTTGATCCCATGGGCTTCTAAAGATGATCAAGGGTGGGCTTGCAATGGTATCAGCCAGCTCCCCCAGCACTTGTAGATATGCCCATCCCAGTCTTCTGTGCATTCAGCTGTTTTAGGTCATCCCTAACCTGCACTGAGGATAAGCTTTCCTTACCTCAGTGTTTGCCACTCTTTTCAGGGTCCTGAAATCGCTGTAGCAATGTACACCTGTAACAATCGAGATGAAGAAGGTATTAAATGTCTCTGTCTTCTGCTTCACCAAGGATAATTTTAAATTATTGAGGTTTAGTTATGAACTGTGTTTTATTGCACACAGTGCACATAACATCACACAAAATTTATAAAATAATATTTTTTCACTTCAGTTGCAAGATACAGTAGAACATAGACTTAAATATMATTTAGGAGCTGTTGTATGGAACATACTGGTTTTAATAAAACAAAAACCTAAGTTACAGAATTCCATATGAAGACATTTTCCCCTTCCTATAGTAAAATAAAAACACTGACCTGTTTGATCAGTAAAATGTGTCCGAAAGTGTTGTTTATTTATTCAATTTCTCCGATAATAGTCATTCATTTTATGCAGTTAGTACRTATATTGCTGAGATAATGGCAAGGTATGATATTGTGATTGTTCGTCTGTTTAGGATATGTTTCTGCTTAGGTCTCAAACAATTTTAAGTATAGTTCTCCCAAGATAATAAGGTTTGATTTTATGAAACCCAGTTTTAGATGTCTGCTAGGTAAACAGCTTTATTTGAATAGTCATTTAGATTCCTTTCAGAATTTTTAGAGTGAAAGTATACTTATAGAACACAATTTACCTTAGATGTATTAAAATTTTCCATTAGTGAACAACTCAATTAAAAATATTGATTAATAATAAAATTGCTAAAAATCTTCTTTTTGGCATATAAATAAGACATTTTTCTGTTATTACAAAAAGATCATGTGGTAATAAGGGAATGTGTACTTTTACAAAGGAATGTAATATTATCATGCAATTYAATTCTGAGATGAAAAAATCAACAGCAATGTTCTTTCACCTTTTTCTCTCTTTTCCCTGTTTGACAATGCTAACAAGACAAACTTATAATTTCAGCTTGGTTAGTTTCTGGGTTATTGCTCAAATGCTAGCYCTTCTTTGGCTTCTGTCTACAGTGAATAAAGTGAACCTCCTGCAAAACCAACAGTAATAAAGCCCATTACAGGTATTTTAGGTTTCATGTCATTGCTGGAGATTTTTCTGTAAAAAAAAGTTTGGGTTTTTTTCTGTGTGAATTTTCCAGGTTTTTGTGTAGCTTTTTACATGTTTTTCTTCAGACAAAGGAATTTGCATGAAGATGAATAGTCTTGGATCATGGAAAATGAAAGTAGGATAGAAACTTTAGGAAGGAACAGAAATGTTTAAGACCTTATTTTAAGAAGTCTGCTCTCTAAAGTTTTGAAAGGAAAAGAAAAAGAGTGAAGCAACAAAAGTTTTTATCTTTTAGGCCCCAATATGAGAAAATGAACATCAGGAATTTCCTGTGGAAATATAATGATTTCTTATAGTTATTGTTATAATATATATATTTGTGTGTATGTATATATTTGACTTAGAACTGTGTCATCTACTACACAATATACTTTTTAAAATATGTCTAGTATCAGTCAAGTGGCTGTGTGTGGGTGTTCATTATATTTGCATGTTGCGGTAATAACAGGAAATTTAGAGAAGTTGTTTTTCCTTTTCATTATTGTCATATCTTGCTTAAGCTTAGAGGAATATCTTTTCTGTTTGCAAAAGAAGAAATGCACAGATGAGGAAAGGAAAGTCACAGGAAATCACAAACAAGTCTCCCGGTTACAATGTTGATACCCTGATAAGAGGTGGAAGTTATTAATGATCTTTTCATTATAATAACGGAATTCATGTTTAAGGACTTTTCAAATAGCTGTAGACTGAGATCATTGTCTAGTGGCTAAGTGCATAAACAAAAAAGTATTCCATATCTTTGATTTTGCAACCATTTGGAAAGAAAAAATATTATTTTGGTGTTACAAATATATATATATATATTTTTACATATCATGATTTCAATAATAGAATGCTAATAAAAAATGAAGCATCGAAAACCATGCAAATGCCATTTTTCCTTATAAAAGTCATATTGGGAATATGCTACAAAGCTTGCTATCCTTTACTGTACAATATTATTTTGCATTTATTACATTTTTACTTGATATATTTAATATGTTAAATAAAATTATCTAGTAAAATCATAATAGACCTATTAGCATATTTTAAATGACTAATAAATGTTCAAAAATCTTTAATGAGATCTAATGATATCTGTTATTTTTATTCAATCAATTCTGGCTTTGGGGAAATAGTCACTATAACAAAATTAGTCTGCAAATGAGGGCCACAGACTAGATAATCTGAAATCACACATTCCTTGTCAGCTTTCTTAATAGTTCTAAAATGTAAATAAGCCTTCTGGCAGTGTCATATTTGCTCCTTTCTTGTTAGATTTGCTCATGTACTGGACACTCAAGGAAGATACAAGATACAATACAATTTCTCTGAAGCACAAACTTTTTATTGGAAGAAAAGGCTTCTTTGGACGTTTTTCTTAGTCACCAGGAAGCTGGATGTTGGAGAGGCCATCATTTGTCTTTAAATTGTCTAAAGTCCATTCTACAAAGACAAATGGGACATATATCAGAATTCAGGTGAGGTACTTTTAACACACTTATAACTTTCACAGTTATATTTAATTAACAATGGGCACTACAGCAGTGCATATTTCCAATTGCCAGGTGTCTAAGAACTAAGACCAGTTAAAATCCTAATACAATCATTACGTTATTTAACAAGGTATATAAATAGCCAAAGCCTTTTAATTTTAATTTTAATTTAGCACATTTCAGGGTTTTACCCAATCTGTTTTTAAATGCYTTGCTCTATGGTATGTTTGAGGTGGATTTACAAATCTGAAGCTCTCTCTGATATGCAGGACTCTGCAGCTCAACTTTCTAATACCTTTTTTCCCAGTGTATGTCTGTGCATTTCAGGGATTGATTTATTGATTTATTTCTGTCTGCACAGGTGACAGCATTCTTGTTTTCAAAGTTGCCACACCCTAGATGAGCAAGACAGAAACTGTACCTTTTCAGGGAGTAATTTATTTTTTTTTTTTTTTAAATTGGTTACTTCCAAGGTAGCAACTTTCTGTGCTCTGTGTGCATGAGTGTGGGATTCCTCTTGGTTTCTCTTTTCCCTAGTTTAAATCTCAGATTTTCTTCCCTGTCTTTTGTAACAGAAAGTTACAGGACATTGTGTTATTTATTTACACCTGAGATGCATGGAGTCATAGTCATTCCAAACTAAATTATTGTATTCATTGTAAAAGCTGTTTCTAAGTTGATTGCAAAAATATTTGTTTGACGTATCAGCTATATATCTGGSTTGGCTGCAAATTGACACTAAGCACAGTAAATGTTTCTTGATTTTTTACTTTATATTGGTAATTCCCTTGTAAAGCCATAACTGGCATAGGTGATGTAAAAATGTAGTGACAAGACTATTATTACGACTTCCTTAGGAGTTTGGGAGAAGGCTGTAAAACCAAATTCTCTAAAATTGTTAATGCAGTATCAAAGGGCATGCATTCCACTACTGATAAGACATGACAACAAATAAGCCTGAACTAACAGTCAACAGCTATCGACCATTAACAAAATTTTGTTTTAGTTTATTAGCTAGGTGATAGCATACCTAAAATATTACCATTGTCATTATATTGTACTAGGTACTAGAATTATTCTGTGCTCTGAAGAAACTTCCTTGTAATAACAAAATTTGTAATCACGGAGAATGTTTTCTTTCCAGTAATAGTAATTCACAAGCTGAGTTTCCTTGGTACCATTAGTCAGTAAAGAATCTAAATAAACCATCCTTTTTCCACGTGTTATTAGCTATATTAATATCTATCAAAGAGTTATATCAGTGTTTAATTTTTTTTCACGGACCAAATCTGTTTGAATAACAAAATATTTTGTGTTGCTTGACTGGATTCCAAATAACTGTTCAGCTTGACAGTATCCATTATCTTTGTAATTATAAAGTTTTCATTCACACAGTATATATGAGGAAGGCTAGTTCTTTACCTTTCTTCACTGTTTGTATCTGAATAAGATTACTGTCTCATGTTTATTCGTTTTCTTTTGTGGATCATTATTCTGTGATGGCTCTTTTTCCCAGCTCTGTGCAGAAGAAAATCTAAACAATATGACTTGCGTTAGGAATTGTAACTTGCAACAACAAAACATATTGACAAAAAAGTCTGTTGAACTTCCCCTTTCATAGGGTTTCCAGACAGAAACACCTTTCAACTTTCTCAGCTGTCTCCTGCAATACTTTTAGTCATAACTTTTCAAGAAAATCTGGCTTTTCTGAAAACTTACTTCTAGAAGAATTATTTGTCAAGATGAGAGAGGATTTGAATTACTCAGGAGTAAGTCAGCTCTAAGGATCTAAGTTGAGTTATTTAGTGAACAGGAAAAATGAATTCTTAATCATGAAGAGCAGTGTGGGAGCTAACACRATGGTATTTGTGGAAGACAGATCTAAGGAGGAGGAATTCTAATTGCCAGATGGTAAGGTATTAGCATATTCCATTGGCTTTTTATGTCATAATGTGGTTTAACACTGATCCTAATTCTACTTCCTACAGTTTATTTAATTAGAATCCAATCTCATTTTAGGTGCTGCTCAGTATTACAGCTGGGACATTGTCTAAGGGTGTTCCAGTAGCAACAATATCGCTAGTTCTTTCTTAAAAACAGTCTTTTCTGAAAAATATTAACAAATTGAGGTGTTTGAACAAGCATAAAAAATGTCAAAGTGAATTTCTTAAGTTCTAAAACTTATATACAGGTTATATATTGCCTATCATGATTTTTGTTTGGATTTTTTTTTTTTTTTTTGCTTTTTTCTTAAGTTTATACGCTCTACATATCTATTTATTACAGATTTTCTTGTTTTCCAAAGTGCTGAGGATCCAAGAAATTTTCCTTAATTCTGCTCTCAAGTTTGTAGAGTCTATGCATATATGGGAACATATATTATGATATATATATATTCTGTACGACAGTATTGCTAGTTTTCTAGCAAAAACTAGCAAAAATTGCTAGTTTTCTTAATGAACACATTGCACTCTCAAAGAGTAATTATGTATTTGTCACTATCTCCTTCCATTGTCAGTCTCTATTAAGTGTTCCCTGCAGGCCCATCGAACATGGGCTCTCTGTGAAACGAAGCATTGCAGTCAGGCAGTTTGAAAACAAGYATCACCACCCCAGCAGATGGAACATCAGTAATTTGGTATTAATCAGCTCAACTGGTTTTACATAGTTTCTGCCTTTAATGTTCTGTGCCTTCATTTTATGTTATTTACATCTGACTTGAGTGCAGCTTTAAAGGCTGGCAGCTATCAGTAGCCGACTGGAAATGTCTCGGTATGATTAGATCCACCTCGCAAAGCACTCCCACAACTGGGTGGCCAGGAGGATTCAGATTTTGCTACACACCTGTAAAATTACTTTCCTTATGCTACACTGAACTGTGATTAGGTAGATAAAGGGCAGTTTGCCGTTGCAGACCACCAAGCAACCGTGCTGTTATCCTGTCAACTTGCAGTGCTGGGAAGACAGATGAAGACAAATGGTATATTGCTGAGCCACCTTTGCCCAGGCAGAGGTGAATGAAATGTCAAAATTAGGGTCTTTTCTGGACTACGCCAGTTGCTATCTTTTCCTCAGAACATCAGTTACTACTACTGTTTGAATTATGATTAATATCACCGTGTTCTTGTCAAAGCTGTTAAAATTTGCCTTTCATAAAGTGCTATGCAGCACTTCAGGGAAGTAACGACTTTGCAAAACTGAGGTAAAAAAAAAAAATCATTGAAGAAACTAATACAAAGTATGTTGCACCAACTGAAATGTTTGCCTTCAACAGACAGATATACCTATTACACTACACTCACCTGGGCATGCTGCTGGCATTGTATTAACTGAGAAAATGTTGTCTTCTTGAAAGAACAGCACAATTTTAAAATTATTCATTCATTCTTGCAAACTGAAAACCTGTGGATTCAATAAGTATATACGTGTATGTGTGTACCCACCACAAAATACATGTAACCCTATATAAAAATCTTATTTAAAAAGCTTTTCTTTTCAACTGTCATGCTGGAAATTAACAATGGAACCTGAAGAACTTTCAGCTTTTAGGTTTTGTATAGATGTAGACACAATGCCATTGCATGCTGAAATAGTCTTCCCAGCTGTATTTTTCTATTTTTACTATATTAATAAGTCTATTTGCCTTGGTACATTTAGAGGAATTCAAATAGTTTATAGACATATAGAAGATAAGACTCAACATTTTTAGAAATGTGGGAAAGACCAGATATACCTAATTTAGGCACTTGGATCTATGTTTTAAAATTACAGGTAGATCGCTAAGTCCCAGTACAGTAAATGAAAAGAGAAAGGAGTGTTTGAAGGTCTCCAGGGAGACTTTCTGAGCCTAAACTTAGATGTCTTCAGAGGTTGAATGTGGTCTTTGTGATGCTTTGATTTTGTGTGTGTATGTGTGTGTGTTTTAACGCTAGTAGAGATAAGGTCAATTTACTTCCATTCATACTGACTGTGGTCAAGCAGTTCTCTTGATAAAAGTGAAACTTAACTGTAGACTACTTGTTAGTATGACAAAGGATATCAACAGGGGGCCACTTATGCTGGAATTTCCCTTCATGACAGTGGGAGTGGGTTTTGGCATTCAGCTTGTGATTTTGACTTTCACATATTTTCAGAAAAAAAGCCCTAAGAATGTTAAATGTGATGGTCTTAACCATCATATCATCCTTTGATTGCTACCAGGCTATTAGGATTTGCAGAATAGAAGCCCAGTTTTTTCTGACATAACCAGAAAAAAAATCTATAGAATGAGAGATATGAGAAAAAAATGCTAACAAATGTTTAGATAAGTATTTTGAAAAGAATTCCAGGAAAAGGAAAGTGTAATGCTTGCTTACGGACAAATAACAAAACCTTTCTTCCCAGGATGTGACAAGCAAGGGTTGAAGCCAAATCAAATACTAAAAATGTATGCGTAGAATATCAACCTTGAAATCCATCTGCCTGATATCCATTCACTCGCTGTGCTAGAGACAAGATTGCATTATCAGGAAAGAAACAAAACAACAACAACAAAAAACACATAAACTTCCCCTGCCCTTTAGGGAGCAATCTGAGTTCTGACTACTTCAGGAAGCATTTTGTGTTCTGAGAAACTGAGAAATTAAACAAACGTCTATTTGATGGAATGTAAATTTGTCAATATGGCATCCATGCCTCATGGAGGGTTAATATGACTTTGGAAAGTAAATTGCTTGCTGTTTAGATGCCTTCTGAATTGGGAAGAAATGTTTTCCACAAGGGTGTTTTTAACAGGCAGGGTGCATGTTACAGCCACGTGTCAGATGAAATTCAGAAGTTAATTAAATCAGTTTTCAAGTGTGCATGGTAAGAGTGGTAAGGCTCCTATAATAAAAGTAGGGTATAGGACAAGCCTTTGAAAAATGGCCTTCTCCTTTATTGCACCAATTCCGTAGTGTGTAGAAGTTATTTCGTCTTTTTTTTCTTTCTCAGTAGAATTGCTGTTATTAAATTAGCTACAAAATCAGATGCTCTAGCAAAGTAAGGTACAAAGTCTGTACAAGACACTAATCCTGGATACTACCATACCCTTCATTATATTCTACTGTTTTATTTCCCTTGCAAATGCAAAAAAAAAAAACCAACTGTTTCAGATTATTAGATAACTGTAATAATTTAGAATAAAATAGAAAGATAAACAGTCATGGAAAATCTTTTCAAGTGAGCTGCTCAATCAAAGAACTTGTACTTGTTAAAGACAAGAACACAACAAAAAATGTGCCAGATATGCCTATCCTTTAAATTTTTGTGCTTTAAAATATTTTTATCTGTGAAGATTTTTATATAAGTGGCTCTAAAACAGAAAAAAGCTCTTGCTGTTCACACAAGATATGACACCGGGAAATTTTTTACCTTGTTATTTGGTATGCATGAGCTATTAGGAATTTTGCTAGGAGTACTGAAGAATAGCAACGTTACTTTCTCAGTCAAGTAATGTGTATGTTGTGTCTATATRGTATCCTTCAGGGTCTTTTGAAGTGGGTAATTGTCTAGGGAAGCCCTGGAAGGAAAATATTTCTGGATTGTAGCAGGTTTATCACATGAAGAATTTAATTAATTTTGTGTATAACAAAGGCACAAAAGAACCCTTATTGATAAATTTAGCTTCATGCTACAAGATTGCACATAGCATAAGTGATCCCTATCCTGTTATCAAACTTTCTCTTGTTCCTCCTGGCATTTTCTGCATCTGTATTTTTGCTTACATGTGAACAGAAAATGGAAAAATTAAAAGCAATCCACTAGTTTATTAGGGAGAAAATTTAATTAGAAATATCTCAAATAAAACAAGAGTTGCACCCAAGGAAAAAAAAAATTACTTTACCATTATAATTTAAATACTGTATAATTGATTTCACTATTTTACTATTGACTGTATTTTATCTGCCTTAAAATCTCACAGTGTGTTCAGCAGGTGTCAGAGACAAATCCCCATGGAAAGGATATTCTGCAGATTTTTCAAAAATAATTAATAATGTGACAATGAGAAGAAAATTTAAAATGCAACAGCTGTAAAACAAGAAGTAGATGGAGAAATTTTAATAGCACTGTATACAGAAAGTAGAGAAAAGGTGGAGAGGTACATAATAGCAGAAGAAAACCTCTGCTTAGTACTTGACATTCATCCACTTTTCCTTCAAGGAGGGAGAAGACAAATGAAAATGTAGCTATGAGAATTTTGCTTTCAGTTTTTGTTTTTCAATTGCATGAGGATACTGATTTTTTAAAACTTAAGATATCTCAGTTATTCTGACTCAGACAGAGTTTTTAAGACCACTCAGTGATACCTTAATTGATTTTTTTTTAAGTGAAGGATAAAACTCCTATCCAATCTGAAAGAAGCTGAGTTAGGTCAAGGGCAAATAACTAAAAAATAATTTGCCCATTTCTATCGTATGTTGTAGGACGTATAAAAATGTTCAAAAAGTACTTAACTTTGATTATAATYCAAATATTTTTCATTTTTGAAGAGAGACCATGAAGTGGTTGCATGGCACAGTTGCTTAAAATAAGAGTCTTGATGTATACTTGTTCTAGACTATTGATATAAATCTGAGTTTAAATCAAATAGATTTTTACATAATGGCAAAACTCTTAAGTTCTTAAGCCCCAAATATAAATTCTTTCAACATCAACCTTGATCCTCTGTCAGTACTAAGACATTTTGTATCYGACAGCTTTGTAACCTCGCTGTCCTGAAACTGATGGCATACAGTGACCACCATGGTCAGCTTCAATGTCGATGTCTCCTGGTAGTTAAGGTGAGTTAAGAAAACCTACAAAAAGTAATTAGAAAATGTCAAGGGTAAGTGTCCCTGACACACACATAGTCTAATTCTCCTGCTGTGAAAGATATTGTTGTGAAATCCAATGAGTAGCCCCATTAATAATACTAATTATCTCCTACTGTTTTGAAATGTGCATTAATTTTTTTTAAAAGTTTGTTTAGCTAGGAATCTGTCAAAAGTCACCAGCAGCATAACAAGGTCTCCAAGCAGATAAAGAAGCCTACRGTAACATGAAGTCACATTCAGACACATGATGTTCTTCCATTCCCATTTATATCCAAGGAAAATTCCACTTAAAACCAGCAGTAGGGTGCTTATAATGTTATTTATTCAGGTGTACCAAGGACATGGAATCTAAGTAAAGCAAAATTTTCAATTATTTTAGACCTGTCTATATTTCAGTAAGATGTTGATGGCTCAGATGAAGAAAAGGCAAACAAGCCTAGAAAAAATAAGGTACAGATGTTATGAATCTGATTGTTTACCATTGATCTCAAACTGAAAAATATTAAAAAAGCTTCAAATTGTGTTCAAGGATCTRTGCTTTTTTTCCCAGAGAATCAACAAAAACAAGAACAAGAAAGTTTTCTAGTGATCCTCAAATGTTCAATGACTGTTGATGGTTTTGATTCCTTTACTCCTTACTCAGGTTATTTTTAGAATGGGATTTTATATATTTATATAAAAAGTAGACTTATTGTCATTTGGAATTATCAAAGACATATAGAGGGTACAGTCACTGGAGTAATGTATTTAGATACAGCAAATATGTGGACATCAAAACCAAAAATGGAACAAAACAAAGTGAAAAGTATTTTTGCTTTCATTTGAATGCACAGAGACYCCTTGTGAAAGGAACCAACATGGTTTAGGAGAGAAAGACATGGCTTGCAGGATGCTCTGCAGCGGTCAGAGGGTTCTGATTTTTTTCATGGCAGGGAAATGCATTGGATCTGCTCACATGATTGTTTCTTTGGGGAGTTTTAATTTATATATGTGTGGGACATGGTGCTTCCAAGACTTCCTAAAGATGGAGTTTTGCCTATATCTTAGGGTGTGGAGTTGAGGAAAGGTACAAGTTCAAAGTCTGGCAGATCATGTTATTTTATCTAGTACAGCACAGTGACTGTCTAATAGAGTATATGCAAGTCTAGTTTTGAGAAATWGAGGGCTTTGTCCAAAATCAATGTAGTTTATGTTTGAGATATAAATTACATATATATATAGGCAGGAGATTAATTACATTTTCTCTTACCAATCAGTATTAATCTAGTTGCCATATTTCAATTTATGTCCAAAATTTGAAATAAAAATTCTGTTATTTCATATTCTAAGTATTTTCTATGTTATGGAGGCAAAGAAACACAGGTTTCAAACAGCTTTGTCTATGTGTAACAAGAATGAGCACTAAACTTTCTCCCTTGCTGGTGAATCTTCCTTTATGGATGAACTCCAAAGGGCACTGTTATGTCAACAAAACTCTACCAGAAAGATCAGGGCCTTGAGCAGAAGATCAAAATTTTTACTTTCACTCATCTTCTGTTCATTATRTAGACCAATATGTATATATTTATCCAAGGCATTATATGAGTTTTAAGCTTTCTGCCAGATCTACACTTCACGATGCATGGGACAGCTTGAAAGAAAACAGAAAACGATGTAACTTTTACAAAATAGTCTCGCAGCTGCCAACAGTTTCCAATTAAGGAACCTCTTGCACCAGAGAAAAATACAAGAAAAAATTCTGCTGGTGCCACAAAGAGAGAGAAGGGGTTGACAAGAACTAGCAATTATATCTGAAGCAGCCTTGATGTTCATTTACTTTGATAGTGAACAAAGTGTACCAGTTATATCCTGTATATGAAGGAGAAAGTCTAAATCACCCAAAGAACTTGAGTGGCGCACATATTTGTAGGAGCAGCTGTTTTTCCTGTATTGAAATACTGTAGCTGTAATTGTTATTAGACATTGATATCCCCACATCATAACCTATCATGTATGTTTTCTCATGATTAAAATTAAGAACACCTATTTCCTAATTCCTTTAATTGATATTGGAATTATTGCTTTTTAAAAATAGGAAATGGAAAATGCCCTTACATTCTGTAACAGTTTGAAAGGATCAAAATAAAATGCTCCTCTCTCCACTCTGTATAGTGTATTGTAATGCTTTATAAATCAGTGGAATTTTAATATAGATGTGTATTTTAAACATGATGCAAATTCATTTTCAAGTTTCTTCAGGCTATATTGGAATGTARGTTACAGTAGAATTGAGGTTTTCTTAGATGTGGGCCTACTTCAAAGAGCAATATCTGCACTGCAGTTTTAAACAAAAATTAAATCTGACAATTGCCTGAAATATTCAGAGACATTCTGGCAAGAGATACGGAATTTCAAAAAATACCTGACTTTCTGCCAAAGCCCAAAGAGAGATGAGTGAGTCTATTCTGAATGACAAATTGACATGAAAAATTGAGTCAACTGGTTAGGACAAGATACTTATTATCTTTGCCCTTCTTTGGAGCATTTTGTTTTGATATCACCTATAATGAAGTATGCATGACCAAGTGAAAAGTAATGTCACTTTCCAAATTTTTATTCCCACTTACTAAATTAGAAAATGTGATACAATATCTTCATCTCATCATTATGATGATGAAACATATTTCATAGGTTTGTAGTGTTCTTTGGTGTCTTTTAGTGAGATGTCCTATAGACCTATAAGGTATTGCCTTTGGCCAGAATTGTAATAAAATAGTTTGACAAAATAATTTCTTTAAACTCCAAGCTGTTAATAAGACTAGTGAAATTAACTATGAACAGTGTTCAGTGAATTTTCTAGCACTACACCTAACAGTTCACTCGCATGTCAAATACTCAACTTCTACAAAGAACTGATGAATGGTGTCTTTAAATTCTGGCATCCTTTTTCTTTTCTGTTTTTTTTTCCCCTCAATCTTTTGGAACGGAAGATCGAAAATACTTGTCTGACATGTCTTTTCTTCTTTCCTAATTAACATATGAAGAAGTGTACTTAAAATAGAGATTTAAGTACTATGAGGTACTATGTTTTCCGGTCTCACTGACAAAAACTTCACCTGTTGAGGGGTCTTGTTATTTAAGTCTTAGTCCTATTTGATTGAAATAAAAGAAGTAGCTAAGAGTTGCTGATGTGATTCTTTATTAGTAGTTTACATTTGTATTATTCTTCATGAGCGTCATATTTAAAACTATTTTTAATCTTTCTCTGTTTTCTCCTACCCTTTTCTTCCTGATTCCTACCAGTTTTCTTCAAGAACTTTATCCTGTAATTAGTAGTTGGTCAGAACTAAAATTTTCTGAATTTAAATTTCTGAGTAAATATGATCCTAAGTCAGTATTTTCACATTCACCCTGAAATAAGTAGTCAAGCCAGGTATTGTGATTTTAAGGACCCACAAGCAGGTGACATTAATCTCAAGTTTTCCTTTACCATGTAACTACAGAAAATGCCAACTAATGATACTAGACAGATGGCTATTGTTGATTTCTGCCATCATAAATGCTGGCTTTGAATTGTGTTCTACATCYTGAAATTACGCATCAAGTAATCCCATGTAACTACGACTTCTCAAAGTTTTAAGTTTAATTTTCCAGCTTTCATCCCCTCTCAATATTATATCTTGTGTTAGGCTTACATAAAGTGAGAGCCTTTCAAGTCCTTTGTTGTCTCTCACTATCACAGTTATACTGTCCGGAACAAACTGCTAACAACTAAAGCAAGACTTCTGTACTAGTGAGACAGTTTGATGCTAGAATATGTCAGATAACCAGACAGGCGAGTCACTATGTTGTTGAATTCTACATAAGCTATTTTCCTACCCAGTTTCTCACTGGTATGCTACTCGTACATTTTTATGTGCAATTTAAATACACCGTGTGTTCTCAAAATGGAAATGTGTTTAATTCAAATGATCTTGGTATGCATTTTGAATATATAAATGTGTATGTATGCAATAATCTCTGTATGGAATTGAGTCAGGCATTTGAATTCTGTTCCTAATTGCAGGTAAGTTTGACTCAACCAGGTTTCTAGATGCGATTTTTTCTTGTATTTATGATCCAGCTTAACCAGTCTACTCAGGATTTTCCTTTGAAAGCTTAGCTGCAGAACAAAACCAAATTCTCCTTCAACACAGATGTTATGATTCATTTGTTTGTTAAGATAAGGTAAATGAAAAGTAAACAATATGAAGAATATTTGGAAGAGGAAGTTCTAAACAGTCAGGAAAATCTGGGTTAGTAATTCTTTCTACAACACTGCTCACTGTGTCCATTCTTACTAGTGAGTTCCCTAGATTGTCCAAAAACCCTGTTGTTTTCTGAAGACACATATTCTATTACAACAATTTTCTCTATTCTCTCAATATTTTGAATCAGAATAAGGGAAAAAATATAATCCTGAAGCAAAATTATCACCAGAAACCTAATTTCTATACCCCTTTTGAGCATTCCTCTGTGACTGAATCAGTTTTCTAGCCATCATGTCAGCCTGTCTCTCAGTTCCTTAAATATTTCTGTGTAAATTATCTCTTGAAAGCACAATGTTAAGACAATTTTAAAAGGTTTGAGCTGTTTCTATAAAAATAGAGCACGCAGCTTTGGAGCACATAGCAGCTTTTTCAGTTGTTTTAATCCATTCAAGGTGTGGCTGAGTAGAGTAAAATGACTGTGTGTTCCACAATGGTTCCTAGTAGTGATTGAGGAGAGATCTTTTCTAGGACCTGTGTGCTAAAAACCACAGATTATGTAGATGGAAGAGTGACAAGCAGCCTAGTAATTGGACAGCATCACGAATCAAAATGCATCTGTCACAGATTTTCTAGGTGAAATTTCTGGGCAGWTCCAAAACTGGCACTAATCACAGATTATTAATTATTTTTAAAGTATTAAAAAGCAGTGAGAGGAATTCGGGAACCCAAATGCGAGGATGGCAGGAGAATGAAATAAATTATTTTATAACTGTCTTATCAGTCAACTTGTTCTATAAGTCTCAAGGGCAGAAAGATATCAAATGGTATAATAAAATTCAATTGCAATTGAAATTGAAGATGCAATGAAAAATTAAGTTTGAGAACTTTAAATGGACTCTGTACTTTAGAACATCATGTGGTGCCTGTAGATTAATGAATATTTTACATGCTCACATCATAAAATTTCTCTTAAAATCAAAAGTCTCATGACTGAGTAGTGACTGGAATTTGCTGCTGTTGTATGTGCAGAGAAAACAACAAGGGATTCTTGATGCGTGTGCATTTAAACAAGGGAATGTGCACTGATGTCTTGTAAGGACCTTCAAGGTATAATGCCATTCCTATGTAAAAGAGTTTTTTGGATGGATTTTCTAAAAATTATTTTATGCTGATGAACTCCTTTATGGGTAAAGACAAAAGATTGTGGGATGATAGAAAGAATGCCAGGGGAACAGAATTAAAAAAATGGGAAAATGGAGAGTAAGAGAATCTGGCAGTCAAAACTTTCAGGGATTAGTTGAATTAGTTATACATATCTCAGAGTGGTGACATTGTCTGTTCATAATTAGTGATGGTTTTATAGTGATGGTGCAACAAATATCTGGAGTGTATTCATTGTCTTTGTAGAACTATGTGAAGGCATGGAAAAAACAGGACAATAATAAAAAATTTCCATGGGAATCGTGAGGATTTCTCTGTGACCAGATATTTGACTGATAACTTTGTATTTGACTGATAACTTTGATCAAGTCCTTTCTAAATGTAGCAGGCAGTGCATTTTCAACAGTCTTTTTCTCTGACTGACAGTGAGACTGCTGAAACATTTCTTATAACAAAACTAATCAAAAGCACCTGAAAATGTGTTATTATTCTAAAAAAATCTGTGCCAAGATCAGGTATACAAAATTGCTAAATATTTCAGTGTCACCGTCCATGATTTTTATTAGTAGGCAATATGGTTACACTGTGCCTATTAGAAAAAAAAAAAAGTCAAAATTATCTAAAGGAAAGTTGTTAAAGTATTAAGAGTACTAAATATTAAGTAATGTTTACATTACCTTGGGAAAATCATGCGCTTAAATAAACACCATGATTTTAAAAGATATGCTAGCTAGGTGTTAGGGAATTTGCAGCTGTTGAGTACTCAGCAAATTAAGAAATTGCATGTCTTACTAGCTGCTCTCCATAGGTTGTTTGGAAAAAAAAAAAGAAAATTTAGAACAAATCTTCTTTGGTTAATTCTGTAAGAAAGTGCATCCTTATATCTGGTACTTACYGTGACAGTAAAATTCTAGCTTTATATCTAGCTGGTAACAAATTCTTCATGAAGGTTTTAGAAAGTTTAATAAATCATAAGTCATATTTTTCTGCTGTTTCTAGTCTGTTTCRGTGAAGTCCATACATTTCTTAGTAAGGTACTGGGCTTCTGCATTTTTAGGTGAAAAAACTGAGAACATAATTCACTTTGAAATTTCTTGAAGCATATTCAGAGTTGATAGGGAAGCCTGTTTCTGAGTCCTAGCATAGAAAACATGTTTGAACCTGAAGCTATGATTCAAATTCTCTTCTGTTGATCACTTTTAACCACTAAATATTGCTTGTAAAGGTAATGCATCAATTAAAAACCTCTCTTAATTTATTAATCATGATGGAAATTGGCAGTTTATAGTCCTTCAAGGAAATACTGAATGAAAATATAAAATACTGGAATATAGAGTTTGCAGACTACTAGTGCACCAGGATCTCTACAMATGCAGATTTCAATCACTTGGATGATTAAGCATCAAACACCAACCTCTCTCATAAAGAACTTATTTTCCAAGTACTATAAATGAATACTTGAGTAAATAGCTATTCCAAATTTCCAATTAGTCAGGCCTTTTGGTAGTTCAGACAACATGGCTATTTAGATGTCATTTCTCCTTAGCGCATTTTGCAGCTCTGGGGCACTTTTGCTGTGGTCAGCATGTTGGCTTGCATGCAATCTTGATAATCTGAACCTTGAAGTCAGCTAAACTCAAATGATGTCAGGGCACCATATTCGTTAGTTAGATCTTATAATCATGGTTTACAGCCATGATCCATTATTAAAGGCCTGCTCACAAAAACTACAGTTTGCTACAAATCAGAGGCTATATCACTCATTAGTTAAAAATGTATGGTCCAAAGTTATCACTAATGCATTGAAATTTGGTTCATCCAAATTTTTGTTGTATCCAATTCTTGTAACAGGTTAACCCTTTTGGTTTAATTAGCTTGGTCAGATGTTCAGGAAGCTTCCAGACAAAAGTAACAGCACKAATACCTCACTGTTTAGGCTAGAGATATTTAAGTACAGTTCTTTCAAATATGTATGGCTACATTTGCCATTTCCATTTCAAACAGAGTTGCTTGCTATACATAAAAAGATGGAATCTAWATTTGGTTTACATTCTGAATTGCTTTATTGCATTTAGCGTTGAGCAATGCCTCAGTTCTAAGGTCATCAGGCTAGATCTGAGTAGCTATGTTTAAAAAAGATCCTATATGTGTCTGAGAGGACCTTTTTATTTTTAAGACTGTGATATGCAGATAAAAAGAATAAACAGATAAAGGGGAAAAATTATAGCTGAAAAAATGGAAGATCAAAAAGACAGGGCATGTGTTAAACAAAAGGTATGTGCAGAAACGTTAGGATTGATTCATCACCCAAAGTATCAAAATCAAACTTAGAGCTTTCAGTTTCTTGCAGAAAGTATACCTAGGGAGAATTTTTTGTCTTTTCCCTATAGACACTTTTTCTGCTTCTTTATTTGAAAGTAGCACTTCCTATCAATGTCTTAACTTCCACTTACCTCTCCTCCACAGAGCCCTCCATCCTTGCTGTTTGATGAGTGTACTTTCTTCTCTGTCTTGAAATCATGGTGAAATTACAGGTTTCCTATAGCCTGTATTTTTTTTTCGTGCAGAAGTCCTTCAAAATTATTGCTGGTTTATTTCTAAACTGTTGGAAATTACGGAAGTGATTATAAGWTCTAGTTTTAATTTAATGTGAAATGTGTTACTTTCATTTTGACATAGACATGTCCAATGTCTAGCATGCTCTATTTACTTCCAATATGATATGTGACTATGTGTGCTTTGTGTCAGTGTCTATTTACTCATTTATGAATAATTTGGTTGGTTGACTTTTTAAATTCATTTTATAATTTTTATTTAAGTTGAACAAATAATCACCCTATTTTAAGGTGAACTTTTGTTAAAAGTTCAGAATTTTTCTCTGTACAAATAAATTTTTTTCCTAAAAAGAATGGATCTACAATTAATCAGACATGAAAATCKGGGTGCCCTTTTTCGTCACTCTTCTGTACGGTTAGGTTCTGGCACCAAAGTCCAAATACTAGACAAAACTAAAAATCAGGAAATTTATGTACTAGGGAGCTGTTGCATARTCTGTGTGTTTAACAAATAGAGAAAATATATTTTAAAGCACTGTATCTCTTGACCCACTGCACAAATTCTTCATCATGGGAACAGATGACTCAAGATGTCTATTGGTTTTGTTGTTTTTTTGGTTTTTTTTTTCCCAACAGATCAAATCCTTATTCTTTGAACATTCATTAATATGGCAAACTTCTCCTATTTAGATTAAATGTAATCTTATTGGGTTTTGTCTTCTTTGTCTGGTGTATGAATGCATGTATTTTTTTTTCACTGTGCACTTTTTCTATCGTATTTACAGAGCTTGTGTTTCCACTTGATCTGACCCCAACTCAGAACAACTGATATTGATGKTTGTCAGTTCATGTTGGTCTCACAGTACGACATCTTTAGACAAAAGAAATTGCTACATAGAGTAGGATCTGTGTTTGGGTTTTTTAACTAAGAAAAGAMTACAGGTAACAGAACATGCATTTCTTATTAGAAATAAATAAAACAGAATGGTGTAGTAATATGCATTTAAACTCTGATGGTATGCACTAGCCAAACTCTCACTCAAGACCAGGATCCAYCTGGATCTGATTGGCTTGAACCACCTCCACCTGTAGTGCCTCTGACAAACAGCTGTGGCTGCAGGGCAGGCACAAGCCCTATAAAYCAGACCCTGGGAGGAGCCWAAGGKRGAGGTGGTTGTTCCTGGTTGCTGTGTGYTGYTGGAGCTCTGCTTTGAGAATTCATAATCCAAGACTCAGAAGACTGYGAGCTCYGGCACAGAATGGTGAAGCTGATAAATATTTTTGTGTTTGGGGCAGAGCTGCTTTTACTAYGATGTGTGTGACTTTTACACAAGAACTTAATGCATGCACTGCTACCACCAACTCATTGTGGAGGTAAGATATCCCATGTCCCTGTCCTTCCTTACCTGGGGGCTCAAAGCTACGGCTCTCAGGAGGTCRTCAATGCACCATGACAGATGAAGGTAGAGGTGAAAGTAAATTTTAACTGGAACTRGGAAACACTGGACAATGTCATTTTCTCTCTAAAAAGCCACAGGGTTGCAGTCAAACCATGGCTATCACCTTTCTGGTAGCTGGCACCCAGCTGGCACCCTGATCAGAGCCAAAATATGCCTTTCATTCACCAGAGGACATACTGATTTCCGGGATCCCAGGCACCTAACACACACTTGTGGAATTCATCTGGAACAGGCGGCTGAAAGTTAGCTTTTGCACAACCTAAATAGTAGCTGCCAGGTTCCTCTTTTTTTTTCTCCTAACTCATTAATTGATAGGAAGAAGTATTTTAATCATATTAAAAAAAAAAAAAGAAGGTAAGTACTGTTCTGAAGTACAATTCTATAAGTCATTGTCTCTGGGGAGCAATTTAAATTTTAACTGCAGCAAAGTGTAAAGAACTTCTTACTGACTTTCTACTCTCTGGACTTCTGTGTGATCAAATAAAAGTAGCAGCAGGCTGTTCCCGGTAGCAATAAAATTTAAATGCTCAAAATTTAGGAAATAAGTTCAAGGACTAAAGACTAGCAAGTACTATAAAGATGAAGAAGTTAACTGTTTTAGAGGTAGTATCGCAGYAAGAAAAGTAGCTTGTGAAACTTCTAATGAAGAAAGCGTGGATTAGGATGAAGACAGGACTGGTGTAAGAACATGATGGGACTCTGCAAATACTATTGCCTTGAAATATCTAAAGAAAGAGGAAAAGTAGTGGCTTCAGTGTCTTCTTCAGCGTTGCCAGTTCTCACCATTTTAAAGATAAGTCCCTTGTCCTGGGTTTGAAAGCTTTATGAATTAAGGTCCATCTAAAACTGCCCACRGAGTCCTAGAGCTCAAGTAAGAATAACACATAACCAGAAGGTTGATGTCTCAGCATTTAGTAAGATAGCAGAAATGTTAGTTGTTAGAGCTTCAGAAATGGTTGTACATTAAAAATGTTGTGAAATGTTGGTCTTGTGTTTTTATAAGAACTTTTGTGCTTACGTGGAACTTTAAGAAAATATAATCCATCTTGTGACACACATTGTCATATTTTTTTCCAAAACTTAGGTCTCGGTCATAAATATGCATGCTAAATTACAAGTTCAAGGAAATTTTCACACACCCAAACTGGTATTTAAACACTCAGCAACATGGGTGCAGCATACCAGTTTTGTGTGATGCAGACTTGAAAAAGATGTTGAAAGCTTTAAAAGGTGGGAAGAAAACCCCAATAAAACAACAACCCTCCTGATTTATATATTCATGCAATCAGGATAATTTATATATTCTCCATATTTTTAACAGATATTTTGGTCCTTATTCTAAGAAATTAAATTAAACTTAAACTGAGTATCAATACCTTTATTGAATTTTTTTTCTGAACCTATAAAATAAACTGAAGGTAGCAAATGGGTGAGAAGGAGTATAAGGTCAGGGAGGGAGGAGAGGCATTTGCAGATCAATCAAGAGGAAAATCCCAGATTCTTCAGTTTCCAAGTTATGCTAAAAATCTTCTCAACTGCTCTTTATCTTTTCCTGATATCCATTTCCAGCTGTAGTTATTAGGCCTTTTAAAAACCTTTTCTTTGCATCTTAAAATGATTTCTAGCAACTGTGGGACAGTACAAACATATATAAAGAGTAAATTTCTTAAAAGAAAATAAATACATATATACATACTTTGGAACAAATGTAAATTATTTCCTGACAGAGTATGCCAAATATACCATTTGAAGTAGGCATTGAAAATGAAAGTACAAAATATTTTACCTTTGCAATACTCCAATTTTCCATTTAAAACACAGTATTTTATTTGCCTTGTTATATTGTTGAAACTTGAGTTAAAAGGGTTCATAAAACTTACACGGTATAATATTTCTCTGCATTTTCATGAAGAGGAGAATATCAAGTTACAGGTAATATGTATGCTAAAAAAGTATTTTTAACACACTCCGGTGCTGCCTAAATGTTCAAATTTATTTTCTGTTATATTTTGTTAAGTTTAGCTGGAATTTGAGATGGACTTACAAATCCCCAGGGATTTGTTTTGTCCAAAGACGTTTATTTTCCTTTCTCTGCATATGTACAATTATTATTATGATGCTGTCTGATGAATTGTCATAGACTGACATTGGCTTGGTTGAGTGCGTTGGAGGGAAAGCCATGAGATGTTTTTCCTTTATACCTGATCAATTGAAGCAATCACCTGTAATTATGATGTTCAACCAAAAGCAAAAACAAGCTTCAGTGACTCCCTTAGGTAAAGATGGCTACATATTCTTTGTTCATGTCCAGCCTGATAGAAAAATGATCACACTTTGGGTACGTCTCTAAAGACACTGTAACTCAAAAATTTCAAGTTTTTTGTCCTTTTTTTTTTTTTAGTTTATATAATTGTGTGAGTCCAAGTCTTCAGGGAGATGACAAAGTTCCCTCTGTCAGTTAGGATTTTCTGGCCACTGCTGGATTAGGAATGCCCTTTCAAAAGATACTAATTGTTTGCACATTTATTTTCCAGTTGCCATGTGGGGCCACTTCTCAAAACCACAGTACATTTAGTTTTGGAGGCTTTGTCTAATTAAGTAATCAATACCTGCTTTTATACAAGAGCATCAGGCTTTGCTCTTTAACTGAATTATGTCCAGCTGATTAAAAGAGGTTTTGTATCTCTTGTTTTTTCAGATAAACATTTTGCCCAACGTATAGGGTGGATAGTGACACACAGAGCACCCCACACAAAGATGGATCTTATCAGTTGATGTAACACCTCTGATTTGTGTGAGAGCAGAGACTATTTTCTTTGTACTGAGACTCCTACCAGGAGACAAAACTTGGCCTATTCATTGCAAAGATCCAAGACTTCTGTGGGTGAGTGATGCTCGTAGGTCCACTTAACCTCCTGTCACTAAGATAGTATTCATGCCTCAGGCTGCGAGGTAAACACGAAATACTGCTTTAGAGTGGAGCYGAAGTGCTCAGCAGGGCTTCCTAATTCTGTCATTGTCTTGTTTGCTCTCAGTGCACAGGCTATGCACACCCAAATCCTGAGAAGAAGGATGTTAGCTTTTTCTTGGAGCACAACATCAAGATGCCCAAAACCATGAACATTTCAGGTGTCCATCCTTTAAAAGAGCTTTAATATGTATTTAGTATGTAATTTCACAAAGTGAAGTTTCCTAAGCGGCACCAAGTTCAGCTGTGTGGGACTGCAGAGAGAATGAGGTTTCTGGAGTGTCAGATTTGACTCGGAGGACTGTGCTGTTTGCAGTACAGGTGTAATTAGCAGGATGAGCAGACTGTTGTCCTCTCTAAGCCTGGCCACAAGCAGCATCTGGGGCCCAGGGCCTGCTCAGGGCCACCACCAGAACTTGCCGGGCAGATGGGGAGGGTCTGGCTGTGGGAGACATTTTAGACTGATGTGGTTTGATTGTGCTTACAGATCTCTTCTCCTCTACCAATACAACTCTCTTTTCCAGGCACTACCTCTGAATCCTTAACATGGTCATGCTGCCTTGGTACACATAGATTTTTTTCAAAAAAAAGTCATATTTCTCCTTTTTAAGAATGAGGAGTGCCTGTGAATAACACACGGAAACTTTGTTAGAAGCAGCAAGTGACCTGACTGACACAAAGGAAAATATAACTTATGAGTTGACTTGCTCCTAAAGGTTGCATAGAGTCTGCATTAGAAATGATTGCTTGTATTCTCCCTGACAATGTTAAAAGGCAAGGAAATACTCCCTTATTAGGGATGTGACGTTTTTATGGATGATTTTTTTTTTAATACAGATACTTTACTTGTGTGAGTTCTAACATACAATATATAGTTAAATATTAGGAGTACAGAGTGAGGAATATTTGTTGCCCCAGAGGAAATATGTGAGTGCAGGAGCAYTGACAAAACTTCTCACTTATTTTCTATATTTCATACTTCAATATTTTGCAAAAACTATTTTATTCCCAGACATTATTTCATATGATTTTAAATAATGAAGATTTTTTTCCTGTGAATTTTTTAAATAAATATTTGCAATGTGAAAGCTAGGGGTTGATCCGTTGCCCCTGGCAGTTAATAAGAACTCTTGTTGATAYAAGTGAGCATTAAATTACAGCCTGACTAGTCCCCACTGATTAGCCAGACTGTCAYAGTTTGGAGAAGAGACCCAGTTACCTTCAGGGGCTCCTCAGGGATGCAGTGAGAACTGAAAGCACATGGTGTAGTGCTTAGGAAAAAGTTTTAATTCTACATATTCTGGATAGGGAAAAAAAAATATGCAGAAAGGACAAAGGAAATTAAAAATATTGCCATCAACTTTTTGTCCAGAATATATCAGGGTTTTTTTATGAACTGGAGCATTTTGATTTTTAATTCTTAGAAATACTGTACAGTGGAAAGCATTTAAAAATTCAGATAAAAGTAAGGTYGTATTTAAAGTATTTCAATTAAATGCCTGATTTTAATTTTAAAAATAAATGTTGTAGACCAACATTAACTGAAATAGGCTTAACTAATATATTTAGAATTTGAGTGAAAGTGGGTAGGAGACAACGAGACTATGCCTACACAGTCAAACATTTCTTGATTTCTTTGAATAATTAATGTATTTTATATAAATTGAAATACGTTTCCTGATAAGTTACAAACAGAAAAAAAGCTAAATTATTCATTGTTGCTGTGTATTCCTAGTAACCTTCAGCTGTTCACAGTAAATAAACACAGTATGAACTTGCTGCTTTTGCAATATATTGGTATGTATTGCTCTATAGTAACATATATAATAAAATAAGTTATGAACATCACAAGAATATGCTTATTAATACATTTTATTATGACTCACATACATAATTACTTAAGGGAGGGATTTCTGAGATGTGATTTTTAAAAGTCTTGTTATTTAAATTAAATGTATAGGCTGGTAACCGAAAGAAATTAACGCAGGGATTCAGAATGTTTTGGTGGGAAGGGGGACAAAGAATCCATAACACAGAACCTCCAGATCTAGATTTTTGCAATTAATATCATTTGGAGCCAAATGTTATGTGTGATTTTCTCTGAGAAATTCAAAGCGCATTAGCAGCATTCATGATATAAAAAAAGAAAAGCTTAATAAATGTTTATTACACAGAGTAGGCACAAGTGGGTAAAACTACAGACTGATTAATAATTAAGACGGTTTGCTAAATATGTCTTCTTAATTTAGTCAAGTGGGTTTCACTTTCAAAACATTTGCTATGAGAAAAGAAGATTGAAGTTCAGCGTAAGTGGGGCAGTAATTCTGCAAGCAGTGAATGGCTGCTTGTGAGCTGAATAGCGCCACGGATAACAGCTTCTGCAGTTAGATCAGTGCGTATCTGAAGTATGCATTGCTACAAAATTATTATTAAAGTGTCTTTTATTGAACTGTAGGTTATATGAAATCAATGGGTATTTAGCTGTATGATAACCATTACCTGGAGAGTTTCTTTCCTTTAAAAGCACAGTGAGCATAAACAGATCGGATTACGCACTTACCAGGTCGTTTGAGCGGACCAGATAGACATGGGAAAGAAGGGATCAAGAAAGTTAATATAGGCAGGCTCTGAAATCAAAATAGATTTGGAGAAAGGTGAAAGAAAACAGCAGATCAGTTTCTTTCCAAATTAGGAGCCAGTGGTCACTCAATTTTAGAAGGACATCGTTAAAGCAAGCACTTATTTTTCAGACTGTGCAAACTGGGTTGCCAAAAGGACAATGTAGAGTCCAGATGAATGTTCTAAGAGAGGACAGATTCAGAATTGCTCGTAAAATACAACACTGAATACGTGAATCTGTAGAGAAAAGAGTGAGGGAAGGAAAACTCCAAGGAGATGGCCCAGCTAGACACATGACACATTYTTTTCCTTGAGTCATCATTGCACGGGACCTGTTGTTGTCATGGATAGACCAGAGCTGTAGACAAGCACTGGTAATAGCAAATCCTGAGATCTAAATGAATGCCATGAATGACATCAGTTTGGATAAATCCGGGTGTTACTTGGCATCCTGTGAAGTGATGGGCCTCTGAGCATGCAAAAAAATACTAGTACCTATGCAAGTAATTCAATTGCACATGGAGAACGTCTGGGATTACAAAATAGCTCAGAAATTTTTACTTTATTATTGCAATTACAATGAATGTTGACTATTCAGGTTGTAAAAACCCCAGTCTTTAAATGATGTAGCCATGCAAATGTTTTTAAAAATCTTTCTGTGTCTTAATAGAATAGTAGAAGTAACCACCACTGTGTTTTATGATAAATGCACTAAAGCAGAACTCCAAACTTACTGCAGTCTCTTCCCTGTCGGTAGTCAGTGCGTGCCAGGCACTATTCCAGTATATGTGTAATTTCAATTGATTATTCCTTGGCAACTTCACTGTGATGCTCATGTGGGGTGTTGCTGATGAGAACCATAACATATGTTTCATGGAAGAAGCAGGTTGTGTTCTGACACTTAACCAGAGAGATGCAAGTGAGCATATTTTATGCTACAATTATAGAAGACATGATTTTGATTTATTTTAGTACTGGACCTTTAACCAAAAGAGTTAAATATTAATGGTTTTATAAAATACATTCTGAAAAGCCATGCAGTTGATAATGCACACTTTGGGCTTTCAGTGCTGCTTTTTTTACCCATTTTTAAAAATAGTATTTTTTGAGTTCCTCTTTAACTCCCTCAGCATTTCTTGTTCCAAATCAGAACAAGATCTTTAGAGGCATTCTTAGTATGAAAATGAAACAGAAAAGACATATTCAGGAAGTTGCTTGCTTACTTTTGTCCCTTTCTTCTCTTATGTTTCTAGCAGTGAAAGGGAAAAGAAGTGGTCCCAGTATATTGCAGTTGAGAAGGTCTCAGTGGGTTCATTCTTTTCTTCTTTTTCTTTTTCAAATAAGACAAATTTTTAATTTATTTATTTTTCCCATGGAAGAATGAGAGCAGAAGTGGAAAGAACAGCTAATTGCAGTACTTGAACAGTGAAGGAACAAAGGAGTTAGTGAGATATTCAGGATTTATGATTTATTCAGCCAGAACTTCTGAAAAGCTCAAATATTTATTGGAGCATCAAATTTAATGGTTTCAGGAGCTCGGCTTTTTGGATGCTGAGTCTCTGTGAAAAATATGGTCTTCAGAGGCATACTGGAGGTGCTAAGCTATAGGTGTTTGTGAGCACATGGACTGTTACTTTGGTGCCCATGAAGAAGCTAAGCTGTCTTGACATTCCTGTCCCTGGTGTGCAAAGGCACGCAGTGTGGCTGGTAGTGGTGTCAGGAACCATACGGGGAAGGGACAGTGGGGAAAAAAATTCCATGAGGCTTGGAAATTCTATGTATTGCTACAGTCAAAACTTTTTTTTTGTATTATTAATTAGTGCCTCCTTATAAGGTTGAAGTTTTGTTTAAGATAAAAAAGCYGAAGAATCTTTTCTACAGAAAACGAGCGGTCTGTTCTTCTTGATTAGCAATCAGGAAAAATAATATTAATATCCAGACAACCAGGGGCTGGTTTTGCTCCGCTGTTTGCAGGCAGGAAAAGACCTCTAAAATCATGGTACAATGTTGTCAAAACAAGGGGAAACTGAGTAAAAAAGAGACCTTGAGAAGACAAGAGTCTTTAGAAGCAGTGCAGAAACTGCTGACATTCATTCCAGCCTCCCAACACTTCAGCATGGTGCACTTTGTCCTGTGGTKTGTGGGTGGGACTGTCCTGTCACACCATTATGGCAGGAAGGACAAGGGAAAGGTGCTTTTTGAGCATCTTACGTAATTTTAAAYAGAATATATAGATTAGGAAATGTAAGTGCTTTAGGAAATACAGGTTCATAAACCAGATTGGTCCTGAAAAATTATTGTGCTGTAATGCATCTTGGTGGCAGTGCTGAAGCTTCACAGCCAGCTATGGAAGAATGCCCAACATGGATCTAGCAAAGAACTCCCTTTACCACCCACATTTACAAGGTCTTAAAGCAGTGCTTTCAGCTCTTTGCAGAAATGGCTGCAGACTAAGAAATATATTCATCACGAAGTTACATGATTCTCCTTTCAATCTGACAATCATTTTCTTAGAACATCTGTTTGGTTTTATTGTACTTCTGACATTTTTGGCTGACATTTGCTTGGTTTTCTGTAATTTAAATGTGAAAACTAGTTAGCAAGTGAAAAACTAACCATAACAATTCATACTGATTCAAAATATATAATACCTTTTCTGGGCTTTTTATTACTTTCTAACAAGTGATTAGATTTCAAAGATTTTTTGCAACCACATATTTAAACCCTGCTATACTTTCTAAGAAAACTATTGCAAAATTAAGATTGAGAAATGTAATTTACTTCTGCTTTGGACAAGTATTGTCACAGTAGAAGGTTTTGCCATAGTAGCTTAAGAGGTTAATATTTGAATGGAATAGTGGCATCTTTTATAAGTCTAATTTTTATTGGTGGAAAAGTTGGAAAATCTTTCAGGTTAATAGAAATCTTCCTACGTGACTGAGTGTACATCTATTTTAATAAATTACTTAATGTAATGAAGAAGACTGGTGTCTTTCTGGACAGATCTTGTCTACTAGTCTACTTAGGTGCCTTAGTTATTTTCCTTTACATGCTGTTTCTCACCAAAGGAAACTGAGTACTATGTAGATGTTAAGGATTAATAAATGTTTAACAGACAGAAAAAGAGGGTAGGAGTACATGATAATTTTTAAGTCGTAAGAAAGTTACCAATTTTGACAGCTAAGCTATGTTATTTGTCATATTTCTCATGAAATGAAAAGGAATGAAAATTGAATTGACAAGGGGTTTAAATACTACAATATTATTTCAGATAATCAAATCTGATCCTGACTCTGGAGAGTTGCAGAAGAACCTAGCAAGAGTGACTGTGTGATTAAAGTGAGAGGTGAAATTAAATCACAGTAAATGGAAAATAATGTATGTGAAGGAAACAAAAAATTCACTTATTCAGAGATTGTTTCTCAGGAAAATAATTTTTACTGACTGTAATCTCTGAAAATATCATGTCAGTATTCAACAATGATACAACATGTGCACCAGGTTACTTTCAGGAAAGCAACAGTGAATAAATAGGAAACATACTTGCGTGTATTGCAATCCAGATCRGGAAACCCCAGAACCTCTAAGTGCTGGAAAGTAATAAAAAGTACCTCAAATTTCTGTCTAAATGAGGGTGGTTTCTTTTTTTTTTCTGGGCATCCTCCATTCACTACTGCAAGAGACAGTATTTTAGTCTAAAGAAATATTTGGCCTGTCTCATTACAGAAGTTCTTACATTATTTAAAATTTATTATTTTAAAAAGAGATTATTAAAAAAAGAGTTGGACTAGATTCTTGCATGATAATGGACATGGACACGATAATGGTTCCTCTCAAGTTTTCAGAAGCAAGGTGATTTACATCAGTTGAAAATTTCACTTACCCTCCACCTTTTTACTATGGAGACTACTTCCAGACATTTGCCAGCTATTGCACCTTTATTTGCTCATTATGAATTCCGGTTTAGGGATTTACTAAATTCACTCCTCTGTTTCTCCTGTGGTTATAGTTATTCTATTCTCAAATATGGACAAACTGTTTTCTTTATAAACTTTCCAGTAAAATTTTCTCAAATCTATCAGAAGAATATCTCAGACATAAATTGCTCTTATTCACAGACACTGAGAAGACAAAGTACTTAAGAAACTCCAAAAGACAGTTCTGACATGGCCAGTCCTATTTATAGTTAGCCTGCTTGAAAAAGACACACTGAAATCAGGAGATTTTCCAAATAATTAATTTAAGAGTTACTATTACTCATCATGTTTTTGGGGTTTTTTTCCTCCCTAAATCATAAGACACATATGTCTGACTAGTTTTCTGGGGAAAAGGACTGTTTTTATAACTAAAGTGGGGGARATTAAGCCAAACAACTGACTTCTGACTTACGGGGTCATAGATTGTGAAGGAGACCGGGATACAACTTTGGAAAGCGCAAATGTGTATTTATCACTTGCTCTTCATGCTATCACTTCTCTTCTGACAATAAAATTTGTCAAGATGTGCTGCCATGTTATACCTGCTGCTTTGAAAAGTGTTAATCTTTGCACAGATTTTCCTAAAGCATTTTGTGTATTCTCAGGAGACGAAATTTTTATGTAACTTAATCCACAGTTCTGACTCCGACTGTCTCATAGAAAGAAGCTTCTGGTGACCAAAGCAGTGACAATGATGAAGAACAAGACTTTCCAGCTTCAGTAAAGCTCTATATAGACAGCAGTCAAGACCCTCCTTCAGCATATCCTGCTATTTTCCCCGTCTCCATGCTGTGTTTGGTCTTGCTTGTAATTATTGTTTCTACTGGGTCATACAGCTGGGTAAGGCAATGCAGCATATTGAGTGAAAGCTAGAAAGCATAGCTAGATCTTTCCCATGCCTTAGTGTGATCCCCTGCCTCCTTCCAGCCTTTATGTCTTTGGGAGTTACAGCTGCTGCATGACTCCTATTGCTGAATGGGGCACGATAATTTACTATCCCTTCATGAGCTCATGCCACCATCACTTTAAAACCATTACCAAAACCACTTGCAAATGCATGTGAGATGAAAGTGCATTATATTTTCAGGAGTATTTCACTGGATAAACTGATTCTTGGAGAGTTTAAATGAAACAGGTTCACCAGCAGACAGGAAATGTCAAAGCTGGTGTTTTCAAACTTGAAAAATATGCTAAAGATTCAGATTACTGAAACATGGTCACCAATATATGTGATGTTTCATGGTCAGTACATCCTTTCTAAAGTTTTTGAAAATACTGGTGAAGGAATCTTGCTTTTCTTTTTTTTTCCTAATGTGTCTTTTGTGCACCTCTTATCTGTTTGTCCCTGAACCTTAACGTCAATTACACCGAGAACATTGTTTCTACAATGCTTATACATTAATGAAACCCAGGAATCCAGGAATTTTAATAAATACTGATGCAGGTCAGTGACTTCAAGCAGAATCTATCTTGGGGATTGGTGTGTGATATAATTTTTACTTTGACTTTGAATAAACAGTGTAATGGCACAGCACTGTTGCCATTGTCTTTTCTTAATCTGCATCAGGCAAATGCTACCACAAGATACTATTTTGCTCATTAAAGGGCAATTATTCAAATCAGAAAATCTATCTCTTGTGCTTTTAGAATGCCCCAGAGTGGAAATTCCTGATGAGAATTGTACAGATGCTCAATGAGAGGAAAATCAGAAACATACTCCATATTTTTGGAACTAGGCCAAACTATTTATGTTCTTCTGAACTGGGACTGAGATTACTGGTGCTGTTGTACAAGTATTCACTCAGAGGGTGGTTTATATATAATATACGGCATAATTTCTAGTCTATTGCTGCCAACTGGGGAGTCTTCCAAAGAATTATATCTCAAATACTGAATTACACTTGAATGGGATGCATTTCCCTGTTATTTCCCAATACATCCATATTCCATCTTGCCTTTTTAATTAGTGAATATATTGACTGTATATGTGTTATTGTAATTGCCTCTGCCAGTCTGCATGCTTTTAATTGTGGATAAATTATTTCCATCATCTCTCCCTAATTGTAGAAGCCTGTGTTTATTGCAATTACTACTGACTGCTGGAAAATGGTCTGCCTAATCCTGAGTCTTAGCCTCTGTCATGTATATGGTTGTGATGTTGTTTGTTAGATACACCCTGTTCTTTCCACATTATCTCTGCCTCACATAGATTTTGATCTTTTTGTTAATGTCTGTTGTGACAGTAACAAGCTTCAAGATTCCTGAGTTTTTTAATATAAAAAGGCAAATTAACCCTGGATAAAATATTTTTAATTGTCCACATATCTAGATTGGCTTCTGATGCAACATGAAGTATGAAGGACATTATCAGTAATGGTGCGTTTGTCTCATCATCTAACATCATCAAGCACTAATATGTTTGTTTAATAGTAATTAATTTAATATTTATGGCCATAAAATAAAACACAAGAAGTTTCACCTCAACATGAGGAAGAATTTCTTTACATTGGGCATGTCAGAGCACTGGAACAGGCTGCCCAGGGAGGTCATGGAGTCTTCCTCTCTGGAGACATTCAAAACCCACCTGGATGTGTTCGTGTGTAAACTGKTCCAGGTGACCCTGTTTTGGTAGGAGGGTTCAGTTGGATGATCTCCAGAGGCCCCTTCCAGCCCCAAAAGATATGTGATGCTGTGAATCAAACTCACACTATTTTATAAAAGGAACTTAATTAAATTGAGCACTCATTTTATAAATGACAGTGCTAGGAAGGTAGTGTTTATATGAATTTTGAAGATGGAGAAACAAAGGAAAACTTTTATTTGCCTAAATTCCATGAGTTCCACAGTTGAAAATGACAAACCAGTGCTCGTCAGGGTTCTCTTACTGATCTGTACTTCTATGTATTCCACCTACTTTTCAGGTACAGACTGATTGTATTTTGAAACTACATTTCTGAATATTTTTTTCTCTGCTCCACATTTACATTGCCAAAATGGAACAAAAAAGGCCTATTACTATTTCCATACTGAGATGATATTGTTCAGAGCTAGAAGCTGGCTGTGCATCTGGTTAAAATGTCAGCATTCTGATTATATTCCTGTTTTTCCCATTACTTTTGTAAACATCTTTCCTATGAGTTTTTCCAGTGTAAAGGGTAAGTTCTCAGAACGAATGAATAACATTCTTTTTTTTTTTTTTGATACTTTAGCTCCTTTGTGCTACAAAACAAATCTAAGTATAACATAAAAGCTCCTTTTCCTCTTTTGTCACCACCATTCATGGCAGTTAATGTGGCAATAGGAAAAAGTTATTGCTTACATACAGATCTAAATTGTAACAGGCAAATGATGCAATCAGTACCTAATTTTCATTTCTCAATATAATGAGCTCTTTATTTTCTTGGTCTGGGCAATTCTAGCACAGCTATTCTATGTTTCATAGCGGTTCGTAATTTAGCACTTAAAACCTTTTGTTAAAAGTTTTAGCGTCAAATGGATTATACTTACTCATGTAATTGTGGAATTAAGTAAAAGTTGGATAACATCTCAGTCCTGCTTCACCACCTGACCTTTTTGGGGAAAGTGAGAGACTAGTGATGTCAAATGAGTAACCTGTTGTTTTATTGCACTTTTTATTCCTTAAAAGCTGTAAAAGATGAAGAAACAAGCTCAGTCAGAAGAACACCTTGTAAAAATATAAGACTTAAAAATTGGGTAAAGAAGGTGAAGCTGACAGGGCTTTACTCTGATCTTGAAAATTTTGTCCATAGTGGAAAAGCAATACAAATAAAAATTAAACAAAAAATATATTTGTTTTTCTGTATATATTTTTTGACTTTTGCAAAAACCAAAACAAACAACCCTTTTTATACTATTTTAAGAATACTTGCTTTGAAAATACAATGTTCATTGGCAATCACAAACCATCTTTATAGGTGAAATAAATATTAAAAAAATTGAATCATTGTATTAGTTTGATTTATATTATGACATTTAAATATCTTAAAAAGTTATGGAAAGGAATATTTGAGGTATTATGGGACTTTTTACTGTAACTGGGAAATTTCGGTAATTGGAAATGGAAAAACGTCCAACATCTTGAATCAATATATTTAATGAAGAATTGAAATAATAAATCATTTGAGAAAGCAGAATAGATAGGGTTTGGCATAAAAAAAAAAATCATCAGCAAGGGTTTCCTTTTCCAGTGGCTATTCAGTCACAAGAAGAAATTGAATTTTCTAAAAATTTTATGGCCAGCTTTTTAGCAGTTCAGAATTTAATGTAATTTCTCTCAGTAATCTTTCTTAGCCTTCTATAAATGTGTAAATCCACAAATTCCGTAAAATATATGATTGAAGTAGTCAGCCATATATAGTTAGAGGTAATCAGAAACTTATACTAATAATAATTAGTTTTCTAATACTTTAGCTATTTCTGAACAAACCTCAATTTTTGTTTCTGTGAGCCCAGCATCTTCAGGGAGATATCACAGATTTACTGGGTGCTCTTGCTATCTGCATTTTGTGTGTATATTTGTATGGAATTGGTAATGTTGTACAGAAAGGAGCAAAACATATTACTTTCTAAATTAGCTCTATAAGGCTGATTTTGCCACTGGTAATGGTGGTTTTTCTACAGTAACAGGCTTTTTGATATAAAAAAATGCCAGATTTAATAGAATGTCTTCTTAAGGAAGAACCATAATTCAGAAAATGAGGGAATTTCTGAATGACGTTTTATGTGAGATCTTAACTTTTTGAGTTGATCCTTCTCATTTCTTTTCAGAAGAATTAATTGAGACTGTCACTTATTTCCATTTTCCTCTCATTCTCCCTTGTGATCTTCAATGTTTTATGCCTTGCTGGGACTTTTGCATTTGGTGGAAGGTTTCGTAACTAACACAAATCCACTTTTTTTCCCTTAATATAATAGTMTTGACTTAGTCATTGAAATCAATTACAAAATTAGTAAAAAAAAACCCCAAAACATTCCACTGCATTTTATAAAAAAAAGCCAAAATTTTCAGATAGAAATCTGCAGTGTCAGATCCCAGTTTGAAGGAGGAAGACTTCAGAAGATATACAGATCCAAGTTCTACAGGAAACGAAATAAGGTAATTCTTGTTGGATGTGCAGCTAAACAATGCACAAAAAAGGCACACTTTTACACTGAAGGAAAACTACACACAGGCAGACTTTCAGGGCTCATCCACTGGTCTCTTTGAACTTGCAGTCACGATTTCATAGAATGTAGTTCCACTGATTTGTATTTTGCCCATGTAGCTACAAATGAAAGTACACTCTCCTGCTCTTCCGTATCCTATTCAACCTTTAAGAATGTCTTTTTAATTTTTTTCAAAGTGATTGAGAGAAGCATTACAGAACTGTTTGAGGCAAACATTCCCCTCAACTCCCAGGCCYATTTATGAATTTGAATGCATACTATTAATCCTTTGCTTCTCTTTGATGAGTTTTAATTTTTCTGTCTTGATTGTTGCTTCATTGCACTTTACGAGTGTGGTGGCAAATGTGCAGCAGAGCTTCAGAGCACTAAATCTGCTAAAATTCTCTCTTGCAGGAGTTCCAGTCCAGGTTTTGGTGTAGGCTCAGTTTTGGCCTTAAAACCATGTATCTTCAATTGGAAGAAGAATTGAGCTTTTTTTCTTTTTATGTCCATGTGCTGCAGTTGTTGCATCAGCAGACAGAAAGAATTCTTGTTGACGAAGATGAATGGAAGACTGGAGCACAGAGCACAGAATTTTTCTGGGTTAAGGTCAGAGTGTTTTCACCATTTTAAAAATCTGTGCATGAGGAGCCACTTCAAGAACATTTTGTCATTGCTTAGAAGTAAAGAGAACTTCAAGAGCTTCCTATGAGGGTGTCTCATAAAACTGTACCTTAGATGTCATCATCCCAAAGGGCAGGTGAACCTCACAATTAAAAATCACATAGTTCTGAAGTGTCTTTCTGGGGATCTTCTCTCAATTGACTGTTTTTACCTAGAGAGCTTCTCAACACCCAGGTTCTAAGAGATTCTGGAGTCTCTTGAGATGACTGTCATAACTTTGTAAAACTTTTCCTTTTTTCCCCCCACTTTTAACAGAAAGAAGGAAGATGGCTTTAGGCAAAGGGTAAATGACAAAGAATTGTCATCAGGGCAAGTCTACTTTGTTCTTACACCTTCTAAGAGCAGGGATTTGCTAATTCTCCCTATGCTTTCTCAACTATATAGAAAGCAAGCTCCTTACTCACAGTTCATTCTATGACTTGCTCTCCATCCTCATGCTTTGAGTTCTCAACAGAATTTTTATAAGTCTACAATCACTTGTAGAAGTCATATCTTCAAGTTGTGAATATTCTGCTTTACAATCAGCTGTCTTTGCATGTGATTGTTAGTATCTATTTTCTTCTCAAAATACTGTACACTTTTACAAAGTGAAGTAAATCCTTACATTTTCTGTATTACTTTTTTTAATCTGGCTACAAGTATACTTAGGAAGGAAATGCTGAAGGAGGAAAATTGAAGTGCCCATGATCCCTATACCTCAAATAATTTTCTTCTAGAAAAAGAAAAGAGGAGCTGAAGAGTTCTTGAGGGCTCATCCTTAGTTTAAATTCACTGGGAAAATGGAAATTGAAAAAAAAATAATCTTTTTTGCATTCTGATTGGGTTGTATACAATACACAACACATGAGTTTTCTCATATACGTATAAAAGGGCTAAAATGTTTTYTATTTTTAGTACTCTGACCCAGCTCGAGCCATTACTACATTATAAGAGGACCTTGTCTGATTAATAAACATTGTTTCCTTGATTTACAGTCCAAGCTGGTTAATTAATTCTTGGTTTATCTATGTTCTTGGTACATTAAGGATTTAAACTGCAACCTATTAAATGGTCTGAATTTACCGAAGGATTTGTTAATCTGAATAAAAGTGTTGTTTACAGACAAACCTGGATTAATCAGGTCAGAATGAATACAGTTTGGTGGTGCCCTCTTTCTTACTGAGATGAATTTAAGTAGCTGTTCTCCCTCACTGCCCTTTCTCTGTGGTAGCTGATCAGACCACAGCTGTAGCAAATGTTTCTCCCTGTGTCACACATCTCTCACAGCACAATCAATACATTTCATGGTGTGTTTAGCTCAGACAATGTTCAGTTATGAGAGTGAAAAGGAGAAAGTATTCATGAATCTGAAATGCTTTCTATGTCTAAGAGAAGACTGGTGATGACCAAAACCTTTTGTCTCACACAGTTCCCTTCACTGTGTTCCTCGTGTCTTTGTGGTTTAGTCTTTCTGTRTTTGTTTTCTTGTTGATTTCCCTGCTGAATAGATATTTGTCTTCTCAGTGTTTTAAAAAAAATTAAATCTAAGACCTCTTTTTTGGTGTGTTTCTCTTCACTGAAGTCAATACTGCAACATAATAGTGGTGCTTAAGATGTATATAAACAAGCACGACTATCTGTGTTCAGCTGTACAGTGGGAAAAAAAAACCTCTAAAGAAGGCCATAACTGGGTGCAGCTTAGTAAAAAACCAAATGTGTGGTGAATTTTCATAAATTGTCTCTCTTGGAGGCACAATAATGATAGACAAGATTCAAGGGGTCAGTCCCTCGGATCTGTGCTAGTAAGTTTAATGACAATAATAAAGTGGTTACCATTTAAAGCAGTGGGGTGGTCCCCGGCACTGTGCTGGTGCTGCAATTGAAAAAGAGACCAACATTTATCTTGTAAATCAAATGGGGGCTTGATTGCTCCTTCTCAGAGCAATGGTTTAGCAGATAACCATGAAAAATAGTCCTTGTGAGAACTGTATCTTCATGCCTATAAATTCTAGAACACTTTAAATGTTCAAGCGAACTTAAAATGTACTACTTTGGCTTAATGGAAAAGTGCTAAGTTTGAAACTGCAAATTTGTTAATATTTCATTCCTGTTTTCCTTTTTGGCTTTCAACTGTGTGACAAAGCACCCCACAGTTCTGACATGTAAATCCAATCTTCTTTATTTTGTACTTTATTCAGTATGTAATACCTAGTTTGGAGCATGCAAGGGATGACTGCACATATATTTGTCCTCTTTAGCCCAATGAGTGTGTGCACTCCCTATAACTGTCACATAGGGTAGCTTTCTCTCTGCTATTTTGAGTGTGTAAACTGTGGAAATAGTTTCTTTCCAACCATTAAAAGGTTACAAAATAAAAAGGAAAAAAAAATGGAAGCTTGGAAGAAATTATTTTTAGAGAACAATGTTAGTCACTATATTCTCAAAAAGCCTTTCTTGCAGAGGAGAAAAAAAGAATGTTGAGAGATAAAACCACAACACAGAACAGTATCTGAAATGAAAAGTAGAAAAGAGAACATAGACCTCTAATACTGGGCTTTAAATTAGTCACCATGGAAGTCAGCATCAATATATAAGGAGAATTTAAATTCATGTTAGCAGAGCAAATCTTCTGTGACAGTGGACATAAAAATTCTGCTCGTGTTTTCTGTAGATCTTACTTTTTTTTTACTGTGAACTCATGACAGAAACAGCCATTCAATAAAGAATTCAATCTTATATTTTAACAGTTTAAATTGACAAAAGATAAATGAAACCAATTTACTACATATTGGATTCATTCAGCTTAGTTACAACCACTGGTGAGAGTCTTCAACTAGACTTGAACTGCTATTTCATTACATAGCAAAATAGGGATCTAAGAGACTTTGGTCATACTCTTTACTCCCAGCTATTTTTGTCATTCACAGTTATGCTTTTAAAAAATAAACTATCAGAATATTTTATATTATTTTGCTTACTTTTTCTTTACCTAGATGGGTATTCCTGTTCCTTACGATGCTTATGACTAGAAAACTTCTAAGATTCAGCTGGAATGCATTCAGGTTCACTTCGTAACAACGTGCTCTTACCCTTCTCTTAATGACTTTCCTTGCTTTTCCTTTCTTGGTGCTGCAGAAAGCCTCTGCTTTCCTGTCAGACCTTCTTTAGTTAGGCCGTAATTATTCAAACTCCGACCATATTTTCCTCCCCTGCCTGTTTTTCTGGCAGGTTTAGGAGGTTCAACATTTCAACATTTCACAGGCATCAGTGACACAGATGTGTGACCAGTGATGCATTCATCCTGCTCTCTGTGTCTGACTGGAAAGCATAAGGAGATGTTGGCCTTCAACGCACTGCACTACCAGTGGCAAAGAAAGCATACGAGACAGAGGGTCTTGCGGGCTGGATAGCCCCTGGGACTTGAAAGATCCCAGGTCCTGGGCTGTGAAAACCACTTTGGAGCTCACCTGGAGCAGGTGAGCTCAATCTTTCATGTCTTGAGTGTCTTGTTGCTCTTTTGATATTGTATTTTTACTTGAAAAATTCAACTGAACATTTTGCAAAAGCAGCGAGAGTTGCATACAAACTGTATTATCATCTTAGTGTGAATTTATTGCAATGATTTTTGCTATTAATAGTGCATATGAAATAGTGCCCCTTGAAGAAAATAAAAAACAATACAATAGCTCAGAATGATTTTAAAAGCAACTGACTATTTGTTTAAATGCTTAGTTTATGGTGAATAGTTCAATCTAATGCAAAAATCACTTTTTTTTCTGCAGAGATTAAATTAGGTTTGTTTTGTCTGTAAAGATCAATTACTCCACTTTTATTCATTATTCCATACAAAAACTGAGTACCTTTACTGCATGCATGCCTAAAAGACCAATGAATATATACTTTTAATATAAGAAAGTTTGAAGTACATGCATTTGCTCMTAAGTCTGGACATCACAGTGGAAAGACGAAAAGGCATGAAAGAATCCACAGAGTTTTATGAGCAACAAACTGTACAGAGAATAAAGTGTACCTTGAAATATTGTTCTAAGTAACTTGTCACTGTCCTTTAACGTAAGTTAAAAAGAGCATCACTAAAAAATAACTATGTCATTTCTAAAATGGCATTTTTTCAGTCTGACACTTTGACATGCTGGTGCAGTAATTCTTCCTTTACCCTTTAAGTGCCCTTAGCTTAATTTAACCTTGAAAGTAGTATTGGCATAGCAACTCTTTTAAAGAAAGCATCAAAGTTTCCAGTCTGTCTGCAGTTTAAAGGTTAATTATGCGCACTGCCAATTTCTGCAAGCAGCCAGGCTTTGTGCACTCTTCTGGTGTAAAGCTGAAAAGTACTGTTGAAAGAGGATACACATTTTAAAATAAAACTTGTGAAGTCCCCCTTTTCCATTCAAACAGCCTGCACTGTCAGTTTAGCTAACCTTTGTTTGGCTGTCACTGTGTTCCCATGATTAAATGTGAAGATTATAATCATTAACTGTGCTGGGGGTTCACTGTGGGTGGAATTTTGATGGGTGGATGACATTCTGTTTATACGACGAAGTCAAAATCAGACTTCATCTCTTCCAGCTCAACACCCGGAGGTCTCTAGGTTAGCTACCACAGCCTAGATGCAGTCGTGTCACCTGACTTTAATATTAAATATTGCATCCATGGCAGATTGGAAGGTATTTTACTATACTCTTTAATCTTTCTCTTTCCTTTTAACTGGAATAATCTAGTGGACATAGATGAACTTGATTTGACCTAGAGATGAAGTGGTATTAAAAAAAAAAGACAGAAGAATAATAATAATAAGGGGGGAGACAGAGAGAGAGAGATAGAGAGGCAAAGAAGAAGCTCTTGTTTAATGTACAGAAAACCAGAATTTTTATAGGTCTTCCTTTTTTTTTTGTTTTTTCTTTTTTTTTCCCTGGTAAGTTAGCAAATGTTTTAAATTTTAATTTCCCTTTTGAGATCAGTCATACTTTTTTTCTTTAATAATCCTATTGATGGCATAAGAAAGTAATGAGRTTTGAAAGTTGTATTAGCATAAGAGCTCTTCAGAACCTAAATCTGAAAATAGCATTTCTGAAAATGCTATTGTAATTTTAATTATAATTACACTTCATTAATGTTAGTTTACTTTCAAAGATGTAGAGTATTCCTAATATTTGTATTAACATCACACAAAAGGAAGACTGCAATCCTTTCTGCATAGTAATAGGAGAAAAAAAAGTCACACTAATGACTTGTTTGATGTACCTGTTTATTATATGATGTGACATCAATTGTAAAGCAGTAACACATATTATGTTCACTTTTAAGTATTTTTATTTTATTTATGATGCCGTTTTGTTAGCCAGCAGAGATTTCACAGAAAATGATTAAAATTTAACTGCATGCAGGTGATCAGCAAACTCTCCTAAACTTTATGAGATCCACTAGCTTAGTAAATTAACACTAGGGAAAAAAAAAATACACAAAAAACCCCAAAAAAACCAAACAAAAAACCAAAAAACCCAACAGGTTATTTATTGGGCACTTCCTTGAGTTTCTTGTTAGCTTGCATCATCTTTTTCTCATTTCCTGTCAGGCTTCACTATCAGATAAACACGTTTCTGAATTATACTGCACCTAGATCTCAGTGGTTTTCACATGTGTGCTCCATTCTCAGTTTTCTTAGCTTCAATGTGAAAATATTAAAATGAATAGAATTTGGAAGGAAATGCTGGCAGGTATCACAGGTTTAGTTCAAATGGCCAGTGACTTTTTCTGCCTTTAACAAGTGAATCTTAGAGGGCTAAAGGGCTTGTTCATCAGCACTTGAACCTCTGATGAACTCTGATCTTGCCTTTAGCCATGCAGACTCTCCTTCTCATCACCTTTAAACTCATGTACTCGGTCAGAAGGGGGCTGTGCAGAAACAGCTTCAAAGATTCTTTGCTGCTGTTTTCCAGGAAATTTAGGCAACCTAATATTTCATAATGTTATTCAGTTAAGTGTGTTAGAGAAGTGAATAATCTTAAGAAGCCTAAAACACAATTTTCAGTTTGTCTTTTTTTTTAACTTGATGTGAAATCTTTCMTTCTTTATGCCTTCAGACATCCAGTTCGTTTCATGGTTCATATCTGAAACACTGTCTGTGTTGATCAAGTCACTACCCCTACCTTCCTCAAATACGTATTCAAAACGCACTTCTATCTTAACTTTTTAATAAAATTATTCGATGCATAAAAATCACACCTTTCACAGACTTTTTAGCCTTTTGGGGGGCAGGTTAGAATATCTTCTATTTGCTGTCAAATCAGTGTGGAAGGATTAATTCCATTGTGCAGTGTCATACCAAATCTGAAGGTGTAGTTGTGCTAACTCAGTGCAGAGAAGTGGACATCTTAAAAGGAACAGAATACCTTCCTCTATGCTTGTGCTGTGCACGTGGATATGGATTGATTTTAATACAGAAGACATGAGCAGCAAATGCATATGAAGTTTGTTACCTAAAATCCCATGCTGTCCACAGCACAGAAAGATACCTCATGTTCTTATAAGCATATATAATGTAGGAAGAACATTGTTGAAAACAGCAAATAATGGAAAACTCCTCTGAAGATTTCATTATGACTATTAAATATTTTTATGAGGATGCATTACATTAAATCTGTGCGTTTGTGTAGAGCACTTCTAATATAAATGTCATCCAAAGGAAAAATAGAAGAAACCTGGTCAACATTTTCCATTCAATTAAAGGTAATGTTGTAATTATTTCTTCCATTAATTGGACATGATTCAAAATATAGTGATTTCTAATGTGTATAATGGTTGTAAAATGTTGACAGTTGGAGAATATCTCATTGACATAAAAAAGATTAAAGTAACAGTTTGGAGGCTGTTAAGCTATTAATGATAATGAGTAGAAGAAATGTGTAACTAGCAAAGCTGGAATCCCATTTAGCTGTCTTCACAATGGGTTTCCATAAAGCAGATTGAAGGTAAAGATGTTGCACTGAATTTGACTGCATGAATTTAGTATCAAGGATAGATACAGCTCAGCTGGTACTTAATTATTTAAAAGCTGTATATAAATAATTACTGTTGAAATTGAAAACATGTGCACATGGGACCAGGATATAAATATATTTAACATATCAGAACTTATTTTTAAGCCAGCAGTTCAGGGATAAGCTCTTTACCTTTTTCCTTTGCTCCTGTCCCTTCTCCCTTAAGTCTTTTTAATGCATTGATGCTGAAATAAAATAAAAGTTGCGCTATGGACTGCATTCCACCACAGTATTTGGAGCCTTGTCCTGCTTCAGTAAAAGTCAGTGAAAAACGTTCTACTGATCTCCCTTAACTAACATTAGATACAAAATCTTAAAAGGAATTCCAGAAGTCCTGTGTACTTCCAGACTTCTGAAAGATCAGATTATTAGTCAACATTGTGAATCCGTGTGACCTTCCTTTTCTGTTTATTTTGAAATCCAATAACTATTTTGACTCTTTGATCACCTGCACTGTTATAGCATAATGAAACTGCTACACGATATTGCAACATATAATGCTGCTGCCAAAAAGTATGTAACTAATTATCCTGCCACTTGCACATGCATTGAAGTTATAGGAGCTGCAATTGCAGCTCATAGCTAATCTGTTTTATGGCTTAAAATAGATGCTTAATACAATGGACTCATTGAATAAAGCAAATTAAAATAGTACAGAATAACATTTTTCAGAGTAATATGACTTTTTTGCACTTGCTTGTCATAATAAATACTTGACCACATGGTAAGAGTTTATTTGGACCTTTACTTAAACCTTGTTATAAGAGCTATACACAAAGCCTAGTCTTACTAGGAGAGCCAAAGAAGTCCAGAATAAAATTGATTTTCAGCAAATTAAATTCAGTGTTTCTATCCAGCACAGGGTTCATAATGTAAAAATTGTTCARTCTGTTGCAGAAAAGAAAGCAAAATGTCATCATTCAAATATATGGCTAAATCCTTTCTCCTACACACAGACTTTAGTGAAAACTCTATTGAATATATGAAAACTGGAGTTCTACACTCACTATGGAATATTTAAAAATTATTAACTTGTGAAAACTTATATAATTCGTCTGTTGCCCACACTATTTATGAAGAGAGAACACTAGTGTGTTTTGCTATCAGTGTGTATTTTTGTAAGAATAAGTTTTTGAAATAAAAAAGAAAAAAAAATCCTCCACTGCAAGTCAAGAGGTGAAATGAGTATTTTCCTTGTGGAGATATTATTTGACTGGTCTCTTGCCTCTAGTGAGAAGCAATTTACTTATTTACTGGCAAAATCCACTACACTTGAAACTATATTAGAGTGACGAGACTAGTTTTCTTTGCTTGATGAGAAGCTTTGAACAAATTGGCTTCACTCTGGCTTTCAGTAATGCAGAGTTTTCATGCTGCCAACAGGAGATTCCTGCCAAGCTGAGAAGCAGTTGTTTGAGTTGGTAAGGTAGCTCTCATAGAACACAGACATACCAAATGAATTGCAAGACAAAATGTAAAGAGAGAGTAGAATAGCTTGCAGATGATATAGAACAATATAATGCAGTCAAGATAAAAGAAACAAAAGCTAAGAGAAAAAGGTAAAATAAATTAAAGAGAAATAAACCCAGAAGTTTCTGTCAATTTCTGTATAATTTCATTTGCATTTATTGAATAGCTGAACTTTATTGTATTGATCTTTCTTTCTCTTGTGGAAGTGCTTATCTCTCCATGCTTTATGCTGTTTCCATTTTCCTATAAAAATAAAGCTTGCTTTATTCCGTATTAAAAAAAAAAAAAATTGAGTCTCTTTTCACAGATACCACAGAAATGGTACCAAGGGGACAGCATGTAGGTATCTACCTCACTCAATGCCATGAAGCAGTGGGGACTGCCACAGCATGCATCAAACCTGCCTGCACTCTGGTTTTGAGCACCTCTCACCTTCCCTGCCTGCACTGCTATGGAGTCAGCAGCTTCCATCAGGTGACCAGGATGCACTTGAACAGTGCAGAGAGTTTTGAGCCATCTGTATGAATGGTTAACTCTGTACTGGCCCCAGTCTCATATTCTGTATGGGACTAAAAGCCTATCAGAGTCTTCTAGAAATACAAGACTTTTTTTTTCCTGATTTCATTATTTTCATTATTTTGTGCCATTTTAGGATAATTTACTCATACTTTTGAGCAACGTTTAAGTTGAGGTGAACAGCCYGTGCAAGTATTATTAGAAATGAACCCTACATAAATAGGCAATAACTAGAAATGAATTCCTGGTTTGCATATAGGAAGAATACCAAACCTTTGGCCTGCTCAAATCTTCTTTTGAAACCTGAAGAGCTTACAAAACTGTGTACACCAGAAATCATTTTTCAGTACTCAAAATCTGAACCCATTCAAGCATAGGTTCTTTTTACACTAGAYATTAATTGGCAGTGAAATGATGGAAAGAATTGAAATGTCTAAATGCCTATGGCTAGCTCAGTAAAAACATTGCCATAGTGAATTGTGGTGAGTATGGCAGTCAATACACCTGAATGTGTAAATGTGTATAGAAACAAAGAATGACATATTTTTTAAAGCGTTAAACTTTATTGTAGGTCTATGGTTATGTCTGCACTATAACAATGGTGACTAAAATAGATCACAGATATATTCAAGCYAGGTTTAAGCTAGTTAACTCAAGTACCAGTATCAAATAGTTATGGCAGCAAAAGGCAATGTATTTTGTATCTTGGATGAGTCTTGCAGTGACTCAGTGCCTGCAGCATTGGCATGTACTTCTCTCATTTCAGAGACTGAGCAGTCCTGAATATCTTATCCAAAAATCTTTTCCTAGAAGCATTAAGAGATTTTCAGATGAAATGTACTGGAAGTGATGAAAACTAAGCAAATAACCAACAACTGAGGTTTCTAAGGTGTATGGAGACACAGAAGGTGGGATATGTTTCATATACTAATAAAAATTCTACATTTGGGAAATTACTATTACTCATTTTTGCAGCCCAACTGRAACAATATAGAAAGAGTAGCCAACAGGTTCAAACACAGGAAATAAATCAAGGAACTCATTGCCAATTTCAATCAACACCAATAACTTAAAATACTGAAAATTAAGTAAAAAGCTTAAATGTTTCTTGTTTCTCCAGAGCAAGAAAAGATGTTCAGTAACATAAGGTCTTGGAACTTGGAACATGAGGTCAGTATATCTTGGGCTCTGGTCATTGGCTCGGACTAGTAGATGTTGCTAGCCCTTAATTAGCCAACACTTTTACTTTTTTATAAATGAAATTAGAAGTGATTATATATGTCATTGTAATGTTTTTATAATGTAATCTGTCTTTGACAATAGTGATAGAGAAATGTGTGATCCTCTTCCCTTAATGCATTCATCACTAAACTTCTTATTATGTAGACCTATAAATTATATTCTGCTGTGGAGTCAGTTACAAACAGTAAATAGATTTTTAAAAAGGGTTCTTAAAGCTAAGGGAAAAAAGAAATGTGTGTGGCTTGAGAGAGAAGGAAAAGCTCAGGCAGGCCAATAGGACCCTGAAACAATGGAATCATCAGCACTGCTTTACACAACAGTCTGATTCAATGTGTCAGGCCATAATCAGCTCCATTTCACAGTGCTTTGCTCCATAAAAGCAGATTTGTTTAACCACAGCCTCTATTTCAGCTTGACTGAGAATGAAGAATAACCAATGAAGCCAGGCATATCTCACGGGTTATGTTATGGGCATATAGTGAATCCATCATTTGCTGAAGAGGCAGAGAAAAAGTGACAGGCTCATTCATGCCTTAGAGTCATTTTTAGGCCTATTGAAAATTTTAATCTGTGCACTTTGGATGAACTTCCCCACTTCTTAATTTAGTACATGTAGCCATGTGATAAAGYCTGTCTGCCTCAGATAGGGCAGACTTACTTCTCTAGGACATCAGCTCCTCCAAGCAGTTTTCTTCTATGGATTCAGCCTGGCTGCCTTGAACTTTACACAGACACATAAGCCCCATTTACAGGAGGACTCCAGAGTTAATTAAATGCTGAAAYCACATATGCCCGTGGGCTAACACAACACCATTCCAGCAATATTTTCAATTTAGCATTAAAGATAGTGTACATTTTAAAATATATTTTCTTTAAAAAATACACCTCTGTACTTAACAGCACGGTTCTTCTCTCACCTGTCTCTGAACAATATAAAAGGTGTTAAAAAAAAAAAGGAAAAGGAAAACAAAATTAAAAATAAAAAAAAAGACAATTTAAAAAAATGTTGCAAATCAGCAAATTCAAGGAAATTGCTTATTTAGAAATTGTATGCAGCTGTCAAATAAATGAAATTGTTATTAAAAATGGTGGCAGGTCAGATGAATGAGGTAAAAGCAGYAACTCAGATAAATGAGGTAAAAGTATTGGCTCATTTCTGCTAAAAGWCTTCATGTTTGCCTCTCAGTGCCGTAGATTGTGCTGCACTGTGCATTTGCTGTGCATGACAGATATGTTTGAAACACTGGAAGTACTGAGGCACAATGTGTATAAAACGCTTGACCTAAACTTGACAGTCCCGATTAATAATATCAAGTTTGGAAAATGGCAGCATTTACAGCACTCACGCACACCCTGACATTAGATTTTACCCTTTGCAAAAACCATAAAATGACATGTGAGTTAATTTCCTAATGCCCAAAGTGAACGAAGAACCACTCTTCTGAAATAGATTTGTTTTAAAAACATTTTCACATGAAATAGAGTAAATGCAGTGTCTTGCATTCATTTTATTGACATCCCTGGGCTACAATACATTCAAGATGGCTGCACTTCAGTGAAATATGCAGTTTGATGGCTCATGGGTTTATTGCGAACCTTGGGAAAGAGTAATCACTCTGACGTTAAAATTCAAGAAGAAACAAAAATACTTAACATTTTGCAGGTGGTAGAACCTTGGAAATTGTGGGTGGCTTTGTTTTCCTTTGTGATTTTGTGGCCAGATTTGAAGTGAAGAGCTTGCCAAATGTTAGGTCTAGGTCACTTCCCTTTCTTCCCACTTCTGCCTAACCTCCCATTTCCAGACATTTGAATTGAAGATTAAGAGGCAAAGAGACAACTTACTCAATCTCAGGACTTTGTATGGAGAGAAATGATAATCAGCCTTGTTCCTTTCAAACTTCAGATTTAAACATAGAACAAAGCAATCTGAACATACTCTAAGCCAKCATTTGCCTGATTAAAGGCTAAAAAGTTCAAGGGGTGAGGAAGACCAGACACCAGYGAATGAAATTACTACAGTGAAACAAAACATTACAAAATTAGGGCAAAGCATGTCCAGTCTCATAAATATTGCTTATCAGAGGCTTTTAAAAAAGCACTTGAGCAGTGGATAAATTTGGCCATTAATTTTTAAGAGTATTTCCACTATTCTTTTTTGTTTAAAAAAAAAAATGTAATGGGTATAATGGGGATATTAAGAGCCCTGTCAACCCRCATAATATATACAGTTTATTAATGACAGAATGAGACTTGTTTCTTTTGCATTCATTACCTATGTTGATTTTTATGTTATAGAATTTAAATCTTATTTGGGCCCTTTAGAATTTAACACATTTAAAGTTATTCATTTTACAAACAATTTTATAAGATTCCTGACAGAATTAATAAAATGCACTTGCTCTTATGCTCTGTTAATATTCTAAATTTTCATAAAGCAACTATTTTTGTCTGAATACTATAATTGGAAGAGTAAACTCATAAGAAAAATTCAACAAAGTAACATGTACAGCAATATGAAGAAATGCATAATCTTACAAGTATATTAAGTCAGATGAAAATGTTACAGCTGAATCTCCTCTGCTTAGGCAAATGAGATCATTTTGGAGATTTTCAGAAACTGATAGAAGTGACATTAACTCTGCATTCTAAAAATGTTACCTAAAATGTGTATGTTGTCTGTTGGAGCTATCTGGATTTTTCTCATATTCTGCATCACATTATCAGGTAAGAGAATAGAATAGAACTTGAATAACGCTTGAAATGGCAATGTCCTTCTATTTTCTATGTTATAGATAAAATGTTTCACAGGATTCAAAAATCTTTATGTTAAGAACCAAGGTCTTGTTTCTGCATGCACAGGGAACGCAGGAAACTTGTAGAAAAGCTTAATCAAAATTACCACAGTGGTTTGGTAAGTTTCTGAAATATCAACATCACACATCAGCATAAAATACTATGCACATAACCACAAAAAAGCACTTGTCTTTCATTGCAATTTAATCTGACAACATTCTTTATTAAGAACAGTATTTTTAAAAAATGGATATTCGACTATATTAAAATGTCTGAAGTCACATATTTGTACATAGATGGTAGCTAGCAATAGGAAAACTTGGATTAGACAGTTTTTTCTATGCCAGGTCTGTGCCATGACCACCACTCTTTAGATGAGGAGTAACTCCCAAGTCTGGCTCTCTGAAATTGTTCTCAAAACTCTGCTAGCTTGACATGCTCCTGCTGTGAATGTGTGTATCTCCAAGAGATTTCAAAGCTGAGAACAATTTGTCAGGTTGAGTTCTTGCCTTCACATCTTCCTTTTTGACTTGCATTCAGCTCGGAACAGCTATGTGTAACATAGAATAAAATAAGAAAAAGAAACCTAAAATGGCCAATATCTGTTAGTATTGTGCATTGTGTGTTAATAATTTTGTTTTCATTACTTATATTTTAAATATTATTTTGAAAACAGGAAATTGCCTTAAAAATTATGATTAGGTGAACACTGAGTACTGATAYATTAAAAAAAAGCTGTTCTTTTATTTTTGTTCAAAAATATTATAATCATAATCTTTTAAACTATATTTTATAATGCATTGAATTTATATTTTCCTGTCATAGATTATTCTAATATTCAGATACTATTCAGTAATTCTTTCTATTTAGCTATTACCAGAAAGAGCAATTTTCATCGTCTTGATGAATTTTACAGTCTGACAGATTTTTAGTATATTTCAATGAATCAGAATAATTTTGGTTTTCAGATTTACAAAATTACTCAGAGGCTTATATGATATGATTATATTACTTGTTCATTTTTTATATACTTATCTGGTTTTGTGATCAAATTGAGGCTTTAGTTTTAACAAGAAATGGATTACAGGGAGGATTTCTAATACTTATGCATCTAGAGACACAATAGGGATTTCAACTGTGAATCTCTCAGATCAGACCAGCACAGATTATAGTATTTTGACTTTTATGATTCTTGCTCTAGGATTCACATAGAAACAGTTATTCAAATTGTTGATATCCTCAGATATAATTTTCCAGTTCATTCAGGTCAGCTTTGAGTCTGAACCCWATTTCAGAAACATGGATAGGTTATAAATTCAACTATTACTAAAATAAATATCTTCCAGCATCACCACATCAAGCTTCCTTGCTTGTTAAGAAATCAAATGATTCTTACAAATTTCAGTGAATAATGTTTGACTGACTGTGGTACAGAACGTGAAAATTCAATTACATAGTTATGGTTTCCACCTTTAATCTTTTAAATTCAGAATTCTGGTTGATTTCTATGAAACAAAGCAATTAAATTTGAAAGCAAAAAAAATCAAAAATCAAATTTGGTTTGAATTGAAGCTATTAGTATATATGTATTGAACACAAGACACCCTCCCATTTCTTGGAACAAGATAAAGGAAATCAGTGGTCAGCAAAGCCACATGCAGCTTTTACCCAGAAGGCAAACATTTAGCACTTTCATCAGTTTCCTTTTATCTGCCTCAGCCTGTCGGTAGCACTCAGCTCAGCCTTCGATCTGATGAGAGGGCACTGGTGTCATGGCAGAGAATGTGAGCTAATGAAAGTGTAAAGCTTTGGTTCAACAGAGTAGAAAATTCCCATCTAGTCAGCAGAAACTGCAATCTGATATGATTGAGTTTTTAGTAGGTGTTGCTATTAAGTCCTTAGAGGTCCAGGATGGTGAAACTTGTGATCCTCTAAACACTAAGCATTATTTTTTTTTTTTCTTTAATTATTGTTGTGGTCTTGTTTTGGCAGTTTGAGATTTTTGGGGGTATTTTTGTGGGCTTGCTTGTTTGTTTTGCTTTTTAAATTTAAGAAGGCTTTTAACACCAAAACCCAGCACGTTAATTTTATTATGTAGCATAACTCATTAAATTACAAATACTTCAATTAATGATACACAGAAGTGCAGCAAATCGCAGTCCAGACCAAGAAATTATCAAAACCACAATCCGAATTCCTGAGAGTTTAATATAAGGTTCAAGTCCATATATGAAATTTGTAACAAAGTTTTATCAATACAGTAAACACACTTGTGGAGTGTAAAACCTGGGCACGCATAAAATTTGGATTCTCATTTGTCTTGTATTAGATTATCTCACTCACAACCTATTATCCTACCTGAYCAAGTCATTAAATATTTCTGAGCACAATTTGGTGGTGCAGCTACTTGCTATTGAGTTCCTAACATCTGTGTAAAAATGTAGAAAATCTAAAGAAATTGAAGAGTCTGGACCCCAAGAAATAATGGATTTGCTGTTTGTAGCCTTATTACTAATCATGGATTTTTCCTAAAATAGTTTCTTCTGTGAACATGGGAGGAATTAATATAACTTGACTTAGTCCTATAAAATTTAGAAATCAAATTWATTATTCAAAGCTGCTTATTCAGACACTTGCAGAGGTATTTCATTCCTTCGCCTTAGACACTATAAGTTGTTCACAAGAAAAGTCTCTCCATTGACTGCTTAAAGGAAGCACAAGCTGCCAATTTTCATTAATGTCCAGTTTATGTTAAAGATCAATCCAATTAATCAAACATCTCTATTTCTTCAAGGATTGTTCTGAATTCTCATTTTCACTAGTTTGGCATTTTGCTGCCAGCTTGGAACTCAACTTATTTTGAACACCCTGAAGAAATGYGAGAAGTCTCTAGTGTGTAGGCACCAATATGGAGAGAGTGATACCTGATATACATCACCCTGAGAAAGACTCAACAAGGTTGGAGCAAAGCTGTCATTTAACACACCTTCAGAGAGGGAAAAAAAAAATCTTGAAGGCTGCAAAAAAATAAAAATACAAATTATAGAAAATTTTATATCAGTCACTCATAGTTTTCTATTTTACAAATAAAAAGGGAACACTTAGGATAAATTATTCTCTTGGGATGTCTGCCATTCCATGCATCATTACAYAGGAAATGTGGGATTTAGAAAAACACTGATATCTTGGTTAACTTGCTGCGAATGCTTGTTCTGTGTGAACCTTTGACTGTCAGCCTTCATTTTGTAGTTAGGAGGTACTTGATGGTCTTCCAGCATACAAGATCTCTTCTGAGGATCTGTCTTGCACTGGTATTTGCCAGATGTATTATTTATAGCAGAGCTATCTTATAAAGAAAAAAGTCATTGTAGAGTCTGAGCAACACTATTTTGTTCCAGTTTTGCATAACAGCTATGGTTTTCATCATAGCACTAGATTACCATCAATTCCACTTRGTGTTTCTCTTCCATTTTAATTTTTGCATTTCTTTAACAACTCTGCAACATTGCCCTAGAAACAATTTACAGCAAAATTAAGATATATGCTTTAGCAGCTCACAGGAATTAAGAATATGATGAGATGTGGTTTTATGAATATTTAAAATGCTATTAACATGCTGCATCTTTTTCCTAGGGAAACAAGCATTCAGGTACTCAGAACCTGAAAATTACATTGTTAACTCTGCCATCAGTGATAATTTGTGACCGCTACATTTTCTGATAATGATTCTAGGAATAAAAAACACCTGAAAATTGTCTTGATTGAAAGAGTTTCAGATATTCAAAGTAACTTGTGAKTAATCATTTAGCATTTCTAGGAAGTCTCAAGATTCAGAGAAGGTTAAAATGAATCAGACAAGTTGTAGCGACTCAGTTAAGAAGAATTTTGGTAATTATTTTAAATACTCATTTTCTTTGGTAACACGAATCTGGCAGTAGGTCCAACTAACTATTTCAGTATAAAGCTCTGCTTCGAAATTTAAAAAGTCAAGTGATTAATTTTAAATATTCTACTGCAAACAATGGCAAAAAAAGGCCCCAGTGATTTCAAGCTCTARGTTATTTTGCATCATGTGATTCAAAGAATAATACATGCAATGCTGCAGTGTCAACAATGTGGCATCCATTAACACTGATGCAAATGTATTTTGACAGGTGATATTGCACTTGAACTTTTTCACAATGTTTCCACAAATGTGCAAAAGAACCAAGCAGWCAAACAAATGGGGTTTTTTTATACTACCTTTTATGTTCCTGTTCATTGTATTCAACACCATGTTCTATCCCAGCTAATGTGCAGGATAGAAGGTCATCAACAGAGCTACACTCTCAGAATATTTTTTTATTTTTTATCTTCTCTTCTACTGTTGGTAGCTGCTTGACCTATTCCAACTTTCTGTTGGATGACAAAAAACATCCATCTGCCTTTTTATTGCTGTTTTTTTTATTTTTTTCAATAGATTATAAAAAATAAAGGCAGATAAAGTTCACTATACGCCAGCAACAAACTAAGTGTTCATTTCCTTATCCCTGTAATAGTGTCAACAAACTTCTGTGGGTGGATAGTCTGGACACAGACATTATCCACTTACAAATTTTTCATATAGTATTTCAGTTATGAAAGAAACAAAAAATGTAATTATAATTATCCAAACAAACCCCAAACCTCTGAAACAGCAGAGGACAGAACAGATTTGAGCTCCRAAGAATTAGAAAGGATTTTGTCTGAGACAAGCCACAGACAGCAGAGTAAATATTATTTGATGCAATTCAATTCCAGCTTGACACAGGACAGTAGACAGAAAAGTATGTCTCAAAAACTGAAAGCAAAATGGGGTGAAGTGCAGTTATCTGGCTTTTCACCGAATATTTAAGCTCCTCCTTTCCAGCTTCAGCTCAGCTAAAAGGAAGCTACCGACTGAGAGAAATCACTGCTGTCTTTCACTGGTGTCCTTTGAATGGATTGGTTAGGAACGACGCATTTTAAAATGTGTTTTCACAAAATGTCATAAATTTCTCCGACTACATGCATGACCTTTAGTCAGAGACACAACCGTAATATGTTAATTTGCAAATACTCATTAGATATACTGATGACAGCTGTTCATCGCTTACTGCAAGAAGGAGTAATAACAAGGATGCAARTACTAGGAGTGGAGTTTGTATCATGAACCATGTCCTTTATCCAGCCTTGTTTCCAAAGCAACTCCTCTAAAATCTGYGGCATTCACATTTGGTACTGGGGTGTTTTGCTGTTATTGTATCAGATCAGTCAATAATAATTGTGCTTTCCTCCAGTCATTCAAAATAGAATACATAGTGAAAAATAGTGTGTTACGTTGCATTTGTTACTCAGTGTACACTTAACACTTGCCCAAGAAAGCCCAACTTCCATTTTTAAAAAGAGCAATTATTAACACGATTTTTACTGGGGACACTGTTAACTCACTGTAATTTGTACTTTAAAACTACTTCCACAGGTTAAATTTTCAAAATGTGTGTGCTATTTCTTCCCTCCCTACACTGAACAATATCTTACCTGATCCTTAGTCCTGCTGACACTGGGGAGGGTTTCGTGCAAGCAAATATTATTCAGGGCATGGCTGCAAAAAATTGGTTAAGTGTGAGAAATGTTGTGTGGTATAATGATATGTTTTACATTAGACATTTAAACAAATTACGTTTTACATAATAGACATTTAAACTGAAAATGTCTTTTGTGGTGTGAAATTTTGTTTTATCCTTACACTGAAGTGTAAGGGCGAGGGGCCCTCCTACTGGCTTAAAACTCTTATGAGCTGCTGATTAGTTTTGATATGAAATGCGTGTTTCTCTTGGGATATCAGGAAAATTAAAGCAATAAACTTACCCCAGTTCTGCCTAATAGAGCAGGACAGTGTAGCAGTTAGACAATAAGACCCGTAATATCTCTTCTATTTTTCCACCCAATTAAATAGAACTGAAAATATTTAGGAAAACTTTATGACCTAGGATTCAAGAAGCAATAAGTAGGTTTTCACTATATTTTTTCACAATATTTTTTCCTTCCAGAAGCACTGCTCACCATTAATCTATCTAAAAATATGAGGGAATATGTATCAATATGATAAAAATCAGTCAGTTGCCACTGAATTTTCTGAAGTCTTGTAAAAAAGACAAAACCTTATTTTCCTGAATACAGACACTGATTTATCAAAGATCGTTATTGAGGTGGTATTGAGCTGCTGCTGCTTTTTTGTACATTGAAGATATTTGGTCTGTTTTGTCACAAACATTGTCAGAACACAGAGATACTGTATATGATTATGTTTTTGTTACAATTGCATCAGTAACCAAACAGCAGAGAATATTTCACTTAATATATGTTTTAAACTAGGTTCTTTATAAAATGAATATAAAGATGAGGGTTCTCTTAGGTAATTGTCAAAGTTTGAAAGAGTGTCATATTTCTGCAATTTAAAAAATGAAGAAATCTGAGCTCCGGGACAAAAATAATTATAATTTTTCAGGAAACACTCAGAGGTAAAATGATCAAGTCTTAACTGCCACTGAGAACTTGTCCCGTGTTGTGAATTTCAAGGAGATGAGATTCTAAAATACTAATGAAAGGACTTTTCTCTCTGAAAAAACATAATGACTCAGAAAAATATCTGTAGTTCTTGGGTRCCTGATACTCTCTTACTCTTTGGTGAACATCTACTACTACAGTTGGTAATCTCTGTATCCACTGGGGATACTCAGTCATATTTAGTAAAATAGGGAACACTGCCTGCAATAGGCTTATTATGTTAAAAACTTGCCCTCTGTATGCTCCGTGTAACAGGATAGAGGCATTGCAGACTTCCCACTCCTGGTTCACAGCTATGTAAGTGCCAGAGAAACAGTCTGCCTCTGAATGAGCACAGTCCCTTGTCTGTGAGGCTTTCATGCATGCCTTTTCATGTTATTTAGCATCTGACACACGCTATCAAGTTATGCTTCTTGCTGCATTACACTACACGTTGGCATGATGCAGCAGGCCACCCCACACACTGATACATAGGACAAACTCATGACCGAAGCAAGGGCTGGGAGAGTATTTCTTCTTGTAATGACATTAGTAACAAATAAAAAATTTAAGACTCTTGGGAAGTATTAAGTTTGTGTTGCAACACAGTAGCCTGAGTAGTGTCAAAAGGCTCTTAGAAGCCCCAGCCCCAAAAAGGAAAAATGTRTCTTGTTATCTGAGCTAACAGATGCAAGTGCATTTTATTATGTCTCTTTGCATTAGGAAGCAGCCATTAAATAAAAGCAAAGCTTTCTAAAGTGCCCTAGAGGGAATACACATGGAAGTGTGCTTCAAATGCCCTCTRTGCTGTAAGTATTACTGCAAAGCTTGTTTCATACACAGTAACTTTTCCGCTTTCTCTTCCCTGCAAGTGACACTGCAGTTGAAATGACTTAATGCTGAATTATTCACTTCTGAAATAATAGACACTATCCTTGTTCCCTAATGATAACATCATTGCCTGCAACAGATTTTTTATGACATATTAAACAGCAGAAATACCCTACAYATCTGTCAGCTACTATTTTCTGGATAGGTAACAATTATGGATTCTTAAGGTATATACAGTAGAAAGAAATAACAAAGCAAGCCACTAACCAACAACAATAAAAAAAAATAAAGCTGAACCCTTCTTGTAGTATCTTATTTTTCAGAGTAGGTCACTGAGCACTGAAAATAAAACCTAATTACTCCCAGTTGAAAAGTTCAATGTCACTATTATGGTATGACCTACTTTCTGAAGCTCTGAAATTTTTGGCTGGGTGGATAATGGTTGAATATATTTTTTCACTATATGGGCAGCCCTTTGGATCATTTTTAATATACCACAAAAATCTGAACATTCACTTAAATAAATTGATACTATAATTAGAGGAATATATGGAAAATGTAGGTGAAGCATGACAAGTAACAAAGTAGTACAATTATGTAAGGCTAGAATATGTATTTATGATTAGAATCAGATGCAAATTCCACTGTATAAATAGCATGAAACAGAAATAATATTTTAAGGAGTTATACTGATTATTAGAATGAAGTAAATATAGCACCCACCATTAATTTCATAATAGGTATTTATGGACTCAGCATTTCAACATTTTTTATCTAATGACATTATTCATTTAAATTTTGATCCTTGCATGAATGTTTCCACTGCCCATTAGTTTTGTTTARAAGTGAAGACATGTCATTTTGTGAAAAATGGGAGTTATTAGGAGTTTGTTGGACTGCTCCTGATAGAAATTATGAAATTAAATCAAGTGACTGGCTGCTTTTCAATTTATTTTCCCCAGTATCTTTACTGAAAAAAAATCTAAATGTCTTTAGTGTTTTTACACAGAGCTAGTCTTTGACCTGCTAAACTTAGCACATTATCCTCAGACAGATATCCTAAAGAGCTGAAATATGAGCAAATGACAGACTGAAATGTTTTAAAAAGATGGGCTTTTGACATATAAGATTAGTATGACAGACACAGTATTTATGTAAATAAGTGAATGCTGAGTTGTTAAAATAGAAATATTCAAATTTATTTGGCTGCTGTGCTGTGGAAAATAAATTTAAACTATTATGACTTGYGGCAGTGTAGAAGGGTGTGCTAATTCCTTTCAGAATCTCAGGTACCAAAAAAAGTAATTGCAAATGTGGCTGAAGGAAAGAATTGGATGGAAGAAGTTCACAGTGTATAGAGACTATTATTAAAACAATTTTTTGTCATAAGCTATGTGAATACACCTTTCCTGTTAAATGTATTAATGTAAGTGGATTTCCTTTYGAATTTGATCAAACCTACTGCATATGCCCATAACAGACACTGAACTCGTTCAAGAGTAAGAAATTTGAAGGAAAAAAAATTCATCCAAGTGATTACTTAAAAACTAATTCTTTATTTGTTTATTCRTTGAGACAAAGAATCACATGGATCCTAATAGAAAATGTTTGTAATGAATGTGTAACACTTGTGTTAAAAATGTGACAGATATCATATTCATAAAGTAAGCCTTTCCAAAAATTAATTGTGATGTCTAAAAGCTTTGCTTTTTAGGTAATTATGTTCAATGTTCAGTGKTTTATTTCCCTTCCTATAGGAGAAAAAGTTGTGCACTTGCAGCTGAGAAAGTCAATTGTATCTTAGGCTGCATAAAAAAAGCATGGCCGGTAGGTCAAGGGAGGTGATTCTGCCCCTCTGCTCTGATTTTATGAGGTACCATGTAGAGTACTGTGCCCAGCTCTGGGGTCCCTAGTGCAAGAAGGACATGGGCCCACTCAAGTGGGTCCAGAGGGGGCCGTGAAAATGATCAGATGGCTTGAATATCTCTGCTATGCAGACAGGCTGAGTTTTATTATGATGGGTGYGGTGTGACACCAGAACAGGTTGCCCAGAGAAGCTGTGGATGCCCATTCCTGGAAGTGTTCAAGGCCAGGCCGGATGGGGCTCTGAGAACTTGATCTAGTGAAAGGCGTCCCTTTCCATTGGCAGAAGGGYTGTACTAGATGATCTTTAAAGTTCCTCCCAACCAAACACRTTTCATGGTTCTAGGATTTTTCTACTTATAACTTGCCAGTGCTTGTTTTGTCAGAAAATATTAAAAGCAGTGCTGAAGAGATATATAAACTCAAAGCTATGTAAAAAAACTTATCACAGTTGCCTGCTTCTCTTTGCAGGAAATGCTTATAAATGAGAAAATGGAGAATAACCATGGAGTAATGAATAATGTACTCCTTTTTTTCTGGAAAAAAAAAAAGCTAAAAATTTATTTTGAATGCTTTCTCAAGTGGCACTTTATTGGAATGACTCTATGATTATAATGAATGATATAAAGTATCGAAAAGTATAGTCCAACAAAATAAAGACTGTGCCAAGATGATTCACTGAATTCATAGAACGATAGAATGGTTTGGGCTAGAAGGAACCTTCCTTTAAAGACCATCTACTCCAAACCCCCTGTCTTGGGCAAGGACATATTTTACTAGATCTAGTTATTAATGCCCATCCCATCTGACTTTGTATATTTCCAGTGACGGGAGAAATACACTTTCTATCATAAAAAAGTTTTTTAAAATCTCGAAAATTCATTTTGTCCAGGTTGAAGGAAATGGGTCCTTACAAATATGTTATTTAAGGGCAAATGTTTCCATTTTGCAAAAAAAAAGGATGCTTAACTGAGAATTAAGAAAAACATTTTAGCTTAGGACCTTAAATCATAAGCCATGTTAAATTGAAAAAAGGCCTCCAAAGGATGATTTCAGTATTATTGATTATTATTGGTTTTAATCTAAAATTTTACTATAATGCTTCGGCTGCTTCTCACGATCATCTAAACTGATCCTTTATTGGAGTTATACTAGAATGAAGTGAGTAAAGGGCATAGGAAAAAATCTCTCATTGAACAATGAAGTTTCATAAGTAGACAGATTTCACTCTTCAGATCTTATTTGTTCAGTATTTTTCAAGTAATAAAATAAACAATGATATCAGGTTCCATCTTTCAATATGCAAGTCATAATACATATATAACTATAGAAATGCTACAACTATAGCTATGCAACTGTAATGATCATCGTTCCAGTAATGGGATGGCAAATTCTGTCCATTGAGACTCGTAAACAAACATTCACAAATTAAAGTTTATAGAAAAAAATGACTTTGCATCTCAGTTCTGATGTTTAAGATATTTCTTTTTTTTTTTTTTTCTTTAATTTAGGTACATAACCTGTTTAGGTTTTTTCTACATATAGGAAAAAAAGACATTCTAGCCTAATACTTGCTAGCCAGATTTTCAGCAGAATTTAACAAGTCTAGACAACTAATACATGATGCTAAATAAGCAAAAATCCATCAAGCATTAATTCTGTGATTTGAAAAAATTGTGTTATTGTATAAAAGATGAAAATGCTATTGAATATCTATTTATCTGGGGTGTTTTTGCTGTTTGAAGTGAATGTGTTTATGTGTGTTGCTCCCTTTAAGTGTGTTATGAGCCATGATGTTTCAGCCTGGAGCTGAAACCTGTATTTGAACCATCTGAGTCTACAGGCAATTCCTTTAAACCATAGAAATGACCAAAATAACAGCTTGAAGCTGGACTGTGAGACCTGTATTTTCATTCTCTTTGTAGAGAAGATCGTCAATATTGCTATAATCAATAAATGACAAATTTGTACAATAAACTTTATCACAGCTAGCTCTGGTGTCAGAACAAGTTGCATATACCTTTAGAGATGGAGAACACTATACATTTGACTACATTTTTTTCAAATATACATTTTTTTTCAAAACTTTATGAATCCTTGCTTCACCAATGACAATTAGGCACTACATTTTTGGACACAGATACTTTGATTGCTACAAATTTTGCAATAAAATCCATTTTAATTTACATTTAGTGTGACGTAAATACATAGAAACCATACATGTGCTGGTACCAAAATGTCCTTTCCATGGTTTAGGAACGGCRGTACCCTTAATTTACTACCCTTATCTCCTTCCCCCTCCCTCCCCTTCCCCTGGTGACTGTCCCAAACCAGACAGGGATTACTCCCCCCCTTCTTACTCTGGTGATGGAGCTGAGAACTGAAGGCACRGAAAGGTGAAAATTGCAGGTTGAGATAAGAACAATTTTCTGGAAACAGTCATGAGATAAGAAAATGAACAGTAATAGCAACAATATAAATAACAAAATCGTACAAAGAAAGGGTGATTTACATGTAAAATTGCTCACCCACAGAGCCCAACCCAACACAGCAGGACCCTGAAATAATGAACAATGGCCAATGTTTTCTCCTCTTCTCTTCTACTTTTTAGCAGATGTTAGGTTATTTGTATAGAGGTTTGCATAGCGACACACTGCTACTGTTGTTTCAATAAGTAGGTGTAAGGATTTTTGTATTTTTTTTATTTTAGTACTTCCTCAGAAAAAAATTGGTATCGTTGTAGTCATATATAACAATGCATCAAATTAATTTTTCTGTGAAAAATTTTGATTTGAGGTTGACAAATATCAATATAACGTGGCTTTTTTCTATAAGATAAAGTGTGTTTTTTAATAAAGAAGGTAACATTAGGAAAATTATATTTGTTTTTGAATTGATCTTTCAATTTAAAACGTTATGACGTAATCTAGAAAAACATTGACTTTTAGCATTTGTTATTYTGAATCAAGAAAAATGGTACAAGTAAGTGGTGTAGCACAATACTAACCATTTCCCCTTGAATTATAGGGGCTTTATTCTTTCTGTCCCTGTCTTCCAGCTCAGGGGTCTGAGAACCTGAGGAGTAACTGCTCTTACTCTGGAAATCTGAGGTAAAGAAGGCATTCATTACCTCAGCCTTTTCCTCATTCTTAGTCATTGTGTTTCCCCTCTGCATCCAGTAAAGGATGGAGAGTGTCCTTAGCCATCCCTTTGTTGCTAATGTATTTACAGAAACGTTTTTAATAGTCTTATGCACCAGTAGTCAGATTAAATTATTTTTGACAATTTGTTGTTTATTAAATGATTTATCAAGATTGCTATTTTTTTGGCAAAATAATAAAGTTCATTCATACACCAAGAGACTATATTTGTTTCCTGAAAGTGATGGTAGGAGAAGCTGACATGTGCAAATTCTGACCTTTTTTTCCCATAAAATCAAACTGAGTCTGATGAGGATGTAGACCCGGAAAAAAAATATCTTATTTCCTGCGGTTATAATTATTAGCCTATTTGTGTATCTTGTCTGTTCAATTCAACAGTCATTGATGTATAGAAAAGAACTGACTTGTGTTTTATCACAGTACATCGGAATTATTTATCAAAAAAATTTAACCTAGATAACTCACAGTGGGCTTCCATTACAATTTATTTATCTGAATTGCATTAGCAATTGACAGGCCAACAAGGTAATACATTAACTGAAATGTTTATCTACTGTATATTGAATACTTTTGTATGAATATGCATTTACAGTTCATACTATTTATAAACCTATTTTTCTTTCAGTTTAATTTGCTACACCTCTGGTCCTGAGTCACCTCCATCTTGACACAAGAATCATCATAATGTGCACTGAAGCTTTTGTACTGCTAGAAATGTTGACATGCATTTGCCACCTGCCAGTCTAGTATGTTAATCTGACAGTTTTACTGATCTTCTCTGTTTATTTCATCTCTGTTTTTCCATAAAGAATATATTATATTATTTAAACAGAGGCAATGTCATCAACTGTGAAAATAAAAGAAAGTTGCTATATATATTTCAGATATTGTGGATTTGTTAGTCTTGCTTGTTCTTTCATCTGTTCTGTACTTTCCTATTTAAGAATTTTAGGCATTATAGCTTTAGGAGAGATCAGAGAAAATGATTCCAGAATACTACCCAAATTATTACCATATGCAATTACTAATGGAATAATATTTTGGCACCTAGATGATATGCATAAAGTAAGGATCTTCAAACCTGATTTTTCTACAATATGAATGTTTTCTAAAGTGAATCACTACTCAGTGTTCATAATATTGGAAGATCCATTCATGCTAGTGAATTTTTAATAAGATGAAAAGCAGAGATAATGATAAAAAAAAAAAGAAAAAAGGCAACCTTCAGTCTCTTCCTTAAAGAAACTGAATTTCACAGATACATACTTATAYGTAACTAATATATATTTCATTTAAAAAAAATGTATTTAGTACTTGATGTTATAGCAGATTTCAAATAGTGGACAAATTGGAATGGCAYTGTAAAAACCAGTGGGTTTCTCACTTTCCTAGGGGAAAGAAAAGGTTGCGGAAGAAAATATTGTGAACTGTTTTCTTAAAAGTATGTGAGTTTGGAAAGTATTGTTATTGTATTGTACTCTTTTTTTAAAAAATTAAAATTCTTCATCCCTATAACACAGTGTTGCCCTTCTTCTGCAAATATTCTTATTAGCCCAGAATTTTAGTAGTCAGAGATTTCAAGAAAAGTTTAAAAATTTTTGGAGTGGTCCAGTGCAGAATTGAAACTGAAACAAGCCTCACATCTGTYGTAGGCTATTAAACATGTAACAGTGTTGCAAAAAAAAAACTTAACTATGACTTTTGATAATTTTTTTTGTGAGAAATTGAAATCTTGTTTTCCATGCATGCAAAAAGCTATTCTAAAAGCTTCTTCTACAGATCTTGAACAAGTCACCTCAAGTCTTATGAGTTAAAGCTCTTTAGGCTTCGTTGGCTACATATGTACTCATGAGCGCGATAAAATGTCATAAACAACTGGAACTCACCTGTCTACAATTTTTTTTGTTAAATATATTCCCAACATGATTCTACTGTTTTAAAATTATCAAGCTCCAATGATACCTTTGTATAATTTGAAAATTTGCATGAACCAGGTACCATTCCCAACAGGCATGCTGTGCTGTACTATGCCAATTTTGGATTGAAAATTTTGGATTGGAAATTTTTTTTAACATAAAGACAAAGTCCGGTCTGTGCTAGGTGTTAAGTTTAATTAATGAAAACAAATGTAGCTACCTAGACTGTTCTATGAATTTTACTGCATTTTGTAGCTACTTTTGAGCCCTTTTTTTCCTGATTTTTGCAGTTCTGCTAAAGCATGGTGTACTGGTTTGTCACAGCCTGGTTTTTCGGTAGCAGGGGGGCCACAGAGGTGACTCCTGTGAGGAAGCTGCTGGAAGCTTCCCACCATGTCCGGCAGAGCCAATGGCTGATGGCTCTGGAGATGGACATGCTGCTGGCCAAAACTGGGCCAATGAGAGAGGGTGGTAACGCCTCTGTGATGACATATTTAAGAAAAAAATCAAAACAAAGTCACAGGATTTTGGGATTCTAGTCAGAGAAGAGGAGGTGGTGAGAACATGTGAGGGAAAACAACATGGTAACACCAAGGTCAGAGGAGAAGGATGGGGAGGAGSTGCTCCGGGCACCGGAGCCGAGATGCCTCTGCAGGCCATGGTGCAGACCATGGTGAAGCAGGTTGTCCCCCTGCAGCCCATGGATCCATGTGGGATGCAGAGATCCACCCGCAGCCCGTGGGAGAGGTGCCTGTGCCGGAGCGGATGGATGCCTGGAGGAGGCTGTGATCCAGTGGGAGACCCAGTGGAGAGAGAGGGCCCTGCTTCCAGGCTGGAGCAGCCTGTCCTTGRRGGACTGCACCCCGWGGAMAGAGAGAGCCACGGCACAGCAGTTTTGGGAGGGCTGTGTGCCCGTGGGAGGGGCTCACGCTGCAGCAGGTGCGGTGTGGCTGCTGCTCCCGAGGGTGGGCCCATGCCGGGGAAGTTCACGGAGAACTGTCTCCCGTGGGAGGGACCCCACGGCCTCACAGGGGAAGAATCCTCTTCCGGAGCAGCAAAAGGAAATGAACTGACCAAACCCCTGTGTCCTGTCTCCCTGCGCTGTCGGTGGGAAGGAGGGAGGGGCTGGAGGGGGGGAAGGTTCTAAGGGCTTATTTTATGTCTCATTATCCTCCTCTGATTCTGTTAGTAATAAATTCACTTTGCAACTTAAGTTGAGCCTGTTTCACCCTTGAACTGTTTCTCTCGGTCCTCATCTCACCCATGAAGCCTTCAATAGTTTTTTTTTTGCCTTTTCCCTCCTCTGCCCAGCTGTGGCAGGGGAGGGTGAGTGARCGGCTCTTGTGGGCGCCTGGCATTGTGCCAGTGTCAATCCACAACACATGGATGTCAAAAAAGGATAACATATTGTATTAATGGTTTCAATAATACTATTTTGATTAGGATTTCTCAGTGAAATGTAAAGTCAAGCAGAGAGGAGGCTTCAACCTATAGCTCCCTGCAATAATTATCAGCCAGTGCAGTGTAGACAACTCAGGTCATGTGATGCAGTTACTGCTTTCCCACTCCATTAGGTTCAAAATGCTTTGTTGGTTTCGTAGCTGAGTACTTCATGGATTTAATTTGCTTCTTAAGTTATCATGGCATATTCTAAATTTTTTTTTTCCATTATCATTGTCCAATTCCTATCCTTATCCCTTCCATTATCATTTTAATGTCAGTGTAATCTGTSATTTGCTCTTTGTCTTACTTCAGTGTTGCAAAGATATGTGGGCTACAGATGTGAAAATGTGGCAATATTCTGAAGGACTAATGARTTTTGAAGATAGATGAGAATGGGACCATTTAATAGAAAAATTATGGGTAGAAAAAAAAAAAGTAAAAAAAAAAAATTCCCGTAAATTGAAGTCCTGACTTGATCAAAGTAAGTATTAGAGCTTCTCCTGCCTTCATCAGGGCCAGGATCTCACTTACCTTGTCTATTTAACATTTTCTAAAACCAAAGAGCAACCTTGAGTTCAAGCCAGCAGGAAACATGCTGACATAAATATGAATGTGGTTTTAATTAGAGCCAAGAGAATAATGGACTTTTTTTTGTGAATAGATGAGTTGAAAATTCAGGAAAGCTTTTTATTAATTTAATTCAATTTAATTTCATTTTCTTTTGATTTTCACACTGGCAGTAACAAATACTTTATTTGCTCTCTCCTGTTTTTTAATATTTTGCCTTACAAAAATATGCTTTTTAAAATAAAAAGCAAAAATACCTTCCATAAGCTTTTGAATCAAAGTTCTAACCCTTCTCAAAAATAATAACCTTGTTAATTTGGCATGGGAGATGTTTTCTAAACTTTTTTTGCTTATGGTGTAGATGAAACCTTTTATTTAGCCTTTTGTGTCTGTCCCAATGGGACATCAGGATGAGCCTAAAGTGTGTTCAGTGTACATTCAGAACAGTTTCATCTTCCTTATACTCTTGAGTCAGAATCACAAACCTATAGGTAAGAGAAAGAAATAGCATCAATTTTAKTATTAGCAAAATGTTTACACATTTGTACTCCTACCGTTTTGGGACAGCTGACATTTGTTTGTGTATTAATTTGCTCTTTCCTCTTAAACATGAGGTATCATTGTTTTCATTTGGTATTGATTTCTCCATTACACTATTTAAATGCTTCTTTGTCTTGGGACCTTTGGTGCTTCTCCTCTGCTAGAGAAAAATGCTTCTGAGGAATGTCTTCATTTACCATACACCCTTGTGTGTCTGACTTTTAAAGGTTTAGGAAGTCATCCCACATGCAGTGAAGAAATCACCGTACTTGAGGGTAATGGAAATTTTTTGGCTAGCTTCTTTGGGGGCCATTGCATCCAATGAGCAATACTAGATTTCTCATGGGGTGCTTGGGGTAGGGAGAACCCTGAGCATGTGGGCAAGGACAGAGAGGTCCTGTGGCACCCTTAGGGTCAGGCACAAGGTACAACATGGCTGTTTACACCTGAGAATATTTTTATTTTATGAGAAAACACATAAGGTAAAGCAATGCAAGACGAGTAAGAACCCAGAAAGAAGCACACCTGTTGAGAGAAAGCTGACTCAAAGATAGAAGACGAAAAGCTCTGCACTGCAAAGTTATGAAGGTCCACGGAAAATGTCATCAGAAGATGGTGAATCAGAAATATCAAGGGTCAGATACTCCAAAGATCAGTGGGGGCTGACCTGTCCTCACCAGACTGGAAAGTGGTTGGCTTGCAAACACTCATCAGGTTATGGGTCTGCATCAGGTATGGGGAACGTATAAAGTTTAACTTAGCAGATCGTTAGTCCTGGCTATTGCATATATTAATGAATAAAAAATTGCTTTGTATGCCTAAATGGTACATATTTCAACCCAAACCATTCTATGATTCTATGATATCATGCTCATGGGGGTCTATGTCTGCATGGTAGAAGAAGCTGGAACGAAAATGACCTGATGTATTTTATGTACRAAACTCATTGCATATCATGCGTGAAACTTCATTAGGATATGACAATATTTTTTGTCTCTATTTCACTAAGTGACTCTGAGGGCTTATCTCTGATGCTAGATCCTATGTGTTCTCCTTATCAGAGAATACCTTACTGGACGATTCTGACATCTGCTTTTGTAGGCAGAATTGTAAAGGTAGGTAAATGTCAATAATAAGAAGCAAAATGCAGTGATAACCAGTTCTTCTGGGTAAAAGAAAGACTTTTTGAATGGAAAATGGTAATTTCTACCTGAGCAACTTTTTTGTTTCTCTTTTCTTCCCTCCTTCTTACCCCTGGCCCTCAAATGACTCATGTACCTATCAAGAATATCAGAAAAATGTCAGTTCCATGTCCTACCGTAGCCACTGTAAACGCAATGAATGAATCATTAAAATTATATGTCAGTTGTGTCTTAGATAACATTCATTGGAAGGATTTGTCACATTAATATGAGAGAACAGAAGAGGGGTCTCCTCCCTGTTGTAATATACAAGAATTGGATATTAATTGGTGACATCACAGACTTCTGATGACAGCACACCTGTCCTTGTAATTCATCTACATTTAGCCAAGTGTTTACTTTACACATCCTGCTATCCATGACTGTGGGCAAAGCGTTCGTGTTTGAAAACAGTATCTCCCTTTTTATCATGTCTAGTAGCAAAATATACCACTTTTATACGTAGTACCTGCCCTTCCAGGAACACATTTAAATTATAAGATAGCTTCATCATAACAGTTTTTTGAGGATTTAGTGATTGATTGCTGAAAATAGACATTGGATTCTAGGAGAGGAAAAAGTACAGGCCTCATGTTTACTGCAGTTGCAGAAATTTGTAGGCTGAAACTGTTAAAATGGTTTCTGGCTGATATTTATCAGGAAAACTAGTTAACGAATGCAGTAGTTTTGAACTGCAAAAAGATATGGGTACTGCAGCAAAGAATCATATTTTTCTCTTTTTTTTTTTTAATCTGGCTGCGCATTTTGAGGCCTTTGGAATGGCATTGTTACTGAAAAGCAATTCATTTGCAATAAATATATTATCAGAAAAATCAGTTTAGGAGGTGAACACAATCTCTAGATATGCGAGAGAGACTGAAAAGAAAGCATAAAAACAGCCAATGGTTTGCCTGCTGTATTTAATTCTCCGGAAGCCACGGTGCAGAGTGGAATCCTGTGTTGACAGGCACTATTGTGATAGTACAGATTTGATCTCTATAATTTGACCTCTATAATGCTAGGACATGTTTAACTAAGCATGTTTTTGTATGGAATCACTGTGATTAGAATACCAAAAATTTTAAAAATGCTTATTAAGCCAATGGTATTCGTTCAACCAAAATAGATAAAAGGGCTAAGCCTTCACTAGATTAAGGGCTAACATTACCTGATGAGGTTAATCACCTGATGTAGGTTCCTTCTGTGGCCAGTAAAAGATGATTTACAGCACCTAAACTTTTTGTTTGAATGTGCCTCAGAAGGAGCCTCTATTGACGCAAAAATGAAACTTGTACTAAGATTTGAAATATCACGTCAAAGTGTGTGTTTCATCAACATTTTGACTTATGTCCTCTTTGCTGAAGAGAGTTTTGAAAAAATCTAGAAGACTGCCTATTAGAAATCCATACAATAAGCTGAGCTCAGCTTTTGTTTTGGTTCTATTCCAGGTCGTAATCTTTTATTCTATTGATTTTTCTTAATTAGCTTTGGCTTTATCTTATGCACATTGAAGGCCATGTCAGTATTAATACTTAACATCTTCCAGCACTGACGGTATCATGCTGTTAGTGCAGACTGGGAAGGCACGGCTGCCAGTGTTTAAATAGCAGTACACGCAAGTCCCATCTTACTTGGGTTCAACAATGTGAGGACGGAAATTCCATCACCTACCCGTACTGTTCCTTTTGAGATGGCAATAGCAGAATGAAACTGCTGTGTTAACTCTTGTTTAGTGTCAATAAAATGTGCAACTCCAAGTGTAGTGTGAAAAAGAAACTAGCTGTATTTTACTAATCAAGTGTCAAATAGTTGCAAATATCAATATCCCAGACTCAGAAGGCAGAAAGTATTGTTAATGATATGAAAAAAAAAAAAAAGTAATTTAACCCGCTAGAACAGAGAAGATTTTCTCAAGCAATTGCTTTTTAAAAGAAAAGCTATGTGAAAGGGAGAGTAGTTAATGATCACTGGTAGTGTGTTCTTTAATGCAGCAGCAGAGCAGATAAGGTGGGTTGGGCTTTTTGTTGGGTTTCTTTGATGGACTTCTTTTTCTTTTCTTTCTTTTTTTCCTTTGCTTGTTAAAGATATCACTTCTGTTGGTGCTAGGAGGTTCTCCAGAGCAAATGTCAAATCTCAGTGGAATGGTTCAATGAATTAAAGGGGCCATTAGGTGGCTCTGGCATTGTACCTGTCGCCTAAGGGGGAAAGTAGATACCAGCTCTCAGATTTTATATATATATATATAAAATCACATATAATCATATATAAATATATTATACTATCATTATATATCTTAACCTCTGTATTCCTCTCAGACAGGTTCCCCAATTATATTTAGTACATCTGAATAAGTGTTCTAAAATAATTTAGTGAAGTAGTTTACAATTAACAGCAATTTTCTTCCCTGGATGAAAAATTACTTGTTGGAATAAGCCTAACACATCCAAACAACTTTCTTTTTAACATGCCCAACTTCACATATTTTCTTCGGTATATCCTTGTTTAGTGCAAATCTACCAGCCAAGTGTAAAAACAGAGTGAATTACCCATATGTATCTATGCTGAGATTAGAGTTTTCTTTTTTTCCTTTTGAATATGGCAGTGTAGTCTTATAAAGCTTTCCATGAGCTGACACTTTGGTTTTCCTTGTGTGAATGTATGCATGAATACATGCATTAATGAGTGAAAAGAGAGAAAAAAGAGCTAAATTTCAAAAGGTGTAAATAAGAAAAATCCCATGGAGGTCAATGTCAAATTACTGAGGTATACACCTGAGTCTTTATCAGCAGAAAATTTCTAAATCCTTTACATGTCTGATGAATTACACTAGATATAATTAAGTCGTGGCCAATACATTAATACATCCCTAAAGATATTATTATTGGTTTTAATAATTTACATATTGATAACCATGGATTAATCACTACTTAGCTTAGAGTATTAAAAGGTGGTTTTACAGAAAAGTAGACCAAAATTATCCATTAGATTAATGTTTTATGCAGTGTGGAAGAAACCACTAACAGTTACAACAAACTGATTAAAATACAATGGTAAATACATGATAAGCTAAATTTGGTTTTCAAAACGTCTCACATTTTATAAGTYTGTTTTACTTAAGGTACCATAAAACCACTTAATGGAAGTTGTGTGGTTTGATGAAAGGAGGTTTTTTTCCTCAGAATAATTTTAGACAAATAAAAATAGTTTAGGGAACGTTACAAGTAACATTAGAGGGCATTACTAGTGTGAAAATATTTTCTTTTTGAAACAGAGCAGAACGAGATATTTTTATTGCGTGTTAATTCCTGTCTCTGATTTTCTAATATTGATAAATTGTATGTAAGGCTACGGAAATGTTCATTCTACAAACATCACTGCATGCTAAGCAGAATGGAAAGGATATATACAGAGATATCCCCTGAGCAATGAAACATTGCCAAGTTCAGATAAAACAAAATATTTTTGTTACTGGAAGTAAAATAAGTTGCTCTCTTATAAGGGTAAGTAGCAAATTCAAAGCTATATTCCATTGCATAACAACATGACAATATGTGGCTTTTGGATATATAAGGATTCAGGAAAGCTTAAGAAGAAAATGCCTTTATTTACATTGCTGATAACTGTAGTGGCTCAGAAAATACTAGGAATTCAATGAGCTTTATGCTGAACAAAGACAGAGGCTTTGTAGAAATGGAAACTCAACTTTTCTGGAAGATTCAAAATTGTTGAAAAATTAGACCTGCATTTGCATGTCATAAATCCTGAAGACACTGCAGAACAGTACATTTTACATTTTTTTCCCCATCCTTTCTGTTCACGTTAAATGTACTGCGGTTAGAAAGAAAAGAGAGTTTATGGAACACCATGTTAAAATAGCAAATTTCAGAAAAATGTATGAGAAATTAATTGGTTGCTGTGTTTAAAACATAAGGATTAACACTCTTTTGCATGAAAACCAGTGACAGTAAAATGTTGACAAAGGCAACATAGGCTTTATAATCCTCCCTCCCCAAATGCCTCCTGGCACATGGGAGTCCTTGAGTCAGCTCTGAATGGAGACCATCAGGGCCCTGAGTTGGTTGCCGCAGACTCAGGCAGCACTGGTGCCTCTCCCTGGGGCTGGGGTTGGTGGTGTGATGCTGGCAGGAGCTGTGTCCTGGTGGGGGCTTGGAGGTCTCCAGGAAGGTCTCCCTGCTGGTGAAGTTGTGTTCAGTGTATGAACTCGTGTACTATGGAAAGTGAGATGGGAGCACATGGAAAACCTGTCCGTTCTCCAGTCAAGGAAGGCATCTGTTTGATAGTGGAATTTAGGATTTGCTTTTGTAAAGTAGTTAGTCCTGCACTGGTGTGGTACGAGATAACTTTATCTAATCGCTTTTGGAAGGCAAGTGACAACATACTAGTGACTGCATGTACTTTTGGCCACCACAAGGAAGACAAATAGCTTCTTACTTTATACATTTAGAAGTTCCTAAAGTGCTGTAAAATTGTGAGACCTCAAAATCACTAGTGATACTTACATTGTCCAAATGAAAAGGAACATTTTTTCGTCATTCCCACAGAAACACTGTGCTTGCATGTGTTTAAATAGGGGTTTTGAGATGTTGACTTAACTTTCTTTTTTCTTTCAATTTTGGTTACTTGTTATTCCTAGTTGCCGTTTGAAATAATAGAAACCTTTCTTTTAAAAAATACAATTTGTGATTTAGAGAAAAGAAACAGAAGAAAAGTGGCATGTAATTACCCGAACATAGTTGGAGAATACAATAGACATATTGGTTGCAGGTGGCTGACAGTAAGATAGCTAAGATGAAGTAAACACTATTAACAAAGTTTCAATTATTAAGTGTTGCATCCAAAATTAGAATGTGACAAAATAATCACAAACTAAGGAACTACTGTGAAGAAAACTAAACAAATTAACCAAGTTGTTCCTGTATTTTATATTATCAGAGTCTTTTTGTGACAAGGCTTTCTCATGTTTGACTTGGCTGCCCCATTGATGCAGTGTGAAAGACCATTAACCAGCCTGAGAGAGAGGCTGGCAGAGTCCAAAAGAGTCCTTTTGAGATCAAGGAAAAGCGCAAAAGTGGTCAGCATTGACAAAAACTCACTTAAACCCACCTGGAAAGTAGACATATGGTGATAGACTGTAATCTAAAATTAATGCTTTGTCTTAATGGTTCTTGGTCACAGAAATGTGTAAAACTGTTGACTTTGCTTTAGAATCACTTGGTGACTTGCCTTGCTGGAATAGTCACATTATAGACACTTATATTTTATAGAGCCTATGTCTTATTCTATGGAGTTTATGAGCCTTTTGATATCAAATAGGCCACACAGAAACCAATTTTGGGAACACCAAAATGTCAGTGGTTTGGAACAAATTTTGGCTAGCAAGATTGTTTTTTTTTCCTCTTCCAGCTTACAGACCAAGGTGGATATTTGCAAAATTCATGACATTATGTCTTTCAGCCTGGCTAAAGGACACTGTAACATAGAGCCACCTCAGCTAGCTCATCTCATGCTGAACTATGAAAGGAATGAACAGAAAACAGAGCTTAAAGACAGGAAGTCAGTCATGACAGGCAACAATACAGCCACCTCCTGCAGCACTTTTGCATGGACTTGGTGCCAATTACCCCACTACCGGACCTGATCTACGGAAAGGCTGAAAAGTACAGTGCTTCCTAGCTTGAATTTCTGTGTGACCTTTTGAGAATGAGTAAGACTTACTCTGTGTTAGTGTGAGTGCTAAGTACCTGTGTTCTTCACTGTAGAGGACAAATGTGCCTCTAGGTACCTGTCRTTCTCAGGATCACTGCTGACATTTTCACAGTATTTGCTCTACTTGTTGATACAATATCAGGCTGTCAGAAGAACTCACTTGACAGCTGCAAGTCACAGGGATCAGTATAAAGAGTCTTGTGAGTCTGTAGGAGAGTGTGGAGCTGACACAGTGGTCTCACACCACAGGAAGAAGGATAACTTTTATTAATTACTATGAGATAACACAATTCTCAAATGCTATTGAAAACCTCACATTTTCTATAAAACAGTATGATAAAAAAGAAGAAATTGGAGTGTGTTTCCTTTTACCACTGAGATTATTTTCAATATCTTATTATTTCTCCTATTTAGAAGATTTTAAACAGCTGTGATGCAATTTTAATCAGCTGAAATATAACATTTGACCTAATCTCATTAAAAGTGATTATAAAAATAAATGAAAATCTGTTTCCAATATTTAGAAGGTGAAGGCTAATACCCAAAATATTTTGAAGAAAGAGATAAATGCGCTTACTGTGGGTATGTTTCCTGACATGAGACCTACATTTTTAATTTATTTGTGTGCTTCAGGGTTTACRTAAAATAGAATTGATTTTGCATAACTGATTATAAGGGCTTTATGCATAGCAGAATATTGAAAATTGCATTTGAAATTACTATCCATTTAGTTTTTGTTGTTTTTATATTGATCCTGCCCTTTCTGCCAACCTGGAGAGGTTGCATTACACTGCTAATCCCATCCTGCCCAGGTCACAGGCACAACAGGCTCTGACAGGCTTCACCTGCTGGTGTCACAGGAGCAGGCTCTTCAATGGTAGCACTGCTCTCACCCTGCTTGGCAGGGAGCAGCCTGTTTCTCTGAACCCTTTTCCATCTCATTTCATCCATTTTCACACCAAAAATGGTGTGTTTGCAACTTTCTTTATCAGTGAAGCAATATTAAGGAAACATATTATCTTGCGATGATCTATGGTTGAACCTTCCGTGTCTTTGATTCTTTTTTTTTCTGATTTGACTCCTGCAAATCTTATTTTGCAGAAAAAGCTTAGAGTAAATTAAGGTATGGCTGACTGCTGAGTAAATGCTAAACTTGTTGATATTTGAGTTACTATGTATAGAGTGTGAAGTTAACAAAATTACTTCATTCATTGGAAAACATAAACCTTAAAGTCTAATAAAGAGCGACTAAAATTTTCATGTATCAGGAATCATAGACCCTAGAGTTTTATTTTGTATGAATAAAGAATTAAAAACATTCCTTTTTTTCTACTGAAGAGACTTTGTATCATGAATTTAATGTGAATCAAAATAATAAAAAAAGTAAATACAATAAACCACCAAATATTCACGTTCCTAAGTGTGATACATACATTCAAGCTTCTGGATAACTAAGGAAGTTRTTGTCAGAAGCAGGTCTGGAGAAGGATGTAGCTCACTCAATGATTTACATGGAATCGCAGTTTCTGAGCACACGATTAGAATCCTTCTTATATTTTGTTAAGTCTCAATGCAGCAATCACTGAACAATTTCGTGTGACTTTAACTGTCTTAGAAATATTCATTATTTGTGTGGCTTATGTTGTCCAGTAAAAACTAATGAATGCAGGAATAATTTTTAACTTTTCTGAAATTACATCCACTTTATAACTTGCTTCGAATTATCACTATGTATTTCAACTACAATTTTTCATGTAACATCTCAATATCTTGTTTGGGAGATGCTTTAACTCAAAGGGAACAGAACAGAAAAGTTATCTTCARTTCATGCACGGACTACATATATCTTTATCATTTGAAGAAAATGTTCATTATTTTGATGTATCTAATTTAGTCTTCTTCTTTGGGGACTTGGATGCTAGAACACAGTGTTCTTGGAGTGAAATTTAGTTAGAGTCTGTGCTGTGACTATTTTACTCTCTGAATTTTGTGTTGGAGAGGTGGACAAAGACTTTTCCCTGCTATAAAAAGCATCCGCAAAAATTGATGGTGAGAAATGAAGGATTAGGTCCTTATGGTAGAGGATGTATCTCCCATGTTTAAGTCCCAGATTAATATAAGAATATATTTATGAGACTAAGTGTTCTTGTCTCCTATTTATCTGCCCTTAGTACCCTTATTAGATATTGATGAATACACTCACAGTCACTTTGTACAAATAGAGAAAAATTAAAATTATATACATATACACACACACCCCCTGTATTGCAAGAAATATGTGTGTGTACAGTCCTATATATTCCTATAGATACAGAGGCATTCCTTTCCTCAAAGAACTGCATGCTCTTGTGAGAAGTCCCACTTCATCTTTCTCACAGGCTCCCTTCAGGTACTAGAAGGCTGTTATTAGGTTACTCCAGAGCCTTCTCTTCTCCAGACTGAATAAACAAAATTCTGGCAGCCTCTCCTCATAGGAGAGGTGCTCCAGCCCTCTCATCATCTTGTTGGCCCTCCTCTGGACTTGCTCCAAGAGGTCCATGTCCTTGCTATGCAGGGGGTCCCAGAGCTGGATGCAGCACTGCAGGTGGGGTCTCAYGAGAGCTGAGCAGAGGGGCAGAATCCCTCCATCACCCAGCTGGCTGTGCTGCTTTTGGTGCAATCCAGGATGTGACTGACTTTTCTGGGCTGTGAGTGCACATGGCCAGTTCATATCCAGCCTCTTATCCAGCAGCACCCCCAAGTCCTTCTTAGCAGGGCTGCTCTTGATCTGTTCATCCCCAGCCTGTGTTACTATGGGGGAATGCCCATGGTCTTGATAAATCTCATGGGATTCCCAAGGACCCACTTCTTGAGCTTTTCCAGGTCCCTCTGGATGGCATCACATCCTTCAGGTGTGTCAACAGCACCACTCAGCAAATTTGCTGAGAGTTCACTCAATCCCTTCATCTATGTCATTAATGAAGGTAACAAATAATGCTGGTCCCAATACAGATCCCTGAGTGACACCACTTGTCACTGATGTCCATCGGGACTCTGAGCCATTGATCACTACCCTCTGGATGTGACCATCCAAACACCTTCTTATCCATTTAACAGTCCCCTCACCAAATCCATTTCTCTCCAGTTTAGAGAGCAGGATATAGGATATGGATAACTGGAAAATATTTGGATAAGAGTCAGTGAAATAAATAAAAAAAACATAACTAAAAATAAAATGAGAGGAGAGACAGATCACAGATAAAATGATAAGGGATATAGCCCACTGCAGTGCTGTAGCCTATGCCCGTATTAGCAGGTAGCACAGGGAATTGCTTGTCGATCTGTAGAGAGAAATAAGTAGTGCTGAGGACCGGACAACTACCTGCCTATATRTGTTGGTTTGTTTTTTTTTTTTTACTTCAGAGTACTTCTGGACTGATGGTCAGAATTTCTGTTAGTAATTGATTTGAGCATGCTAGGCAAGGTCCCAGACTGCACCTTCCAAAAGACTTGCTGTTGAAAGGACTCCAGGTCATATACTCTTAAGACCACATCGYACTGTGAATCAAAACCCAACAGATCACACCTACATCTTCCTTTGGATCAGGTGTAAATTTGGAAAAATATTCTCCAGCTGTTTTCCCTCATTGCTCTTTGCTTCTTATTGCAGGGAAATCTTAGAAAGCAGAAAATGTATCTTTTTAGATGAAACTAAATTGAAAGGTGCTTTACAGACAACAACTTCAGACCAGACTAGAGCTATTTCAAGGCCACTTTGTGCTGTGCTGGGTCCTCAGCAACTTGTTTCATTTCATAGAATGGCTCCTATTCCACTGTGCTCCTTGCTCCATGTGGATGTGTGGAAGGCTTGCTTCTGKCATGCACTCCTGGCACAGGCTGAACAGCTAATGTCAATGTATCCACAGAAAATAAAGTCTGTTTGGTTTGAATTGCAATAAATATCAACAAAATACTATTAAAATAACTAAAACAACCCTAGAAAAAGAAGACAGAACAGATTTTGATACCAATACTGTCTTTGAATTTGTAGGCCAAAAAAACCACTTCTGCTGTTTGTCATCATGTTTTTTATGATGACAATAAGTCATCAAGTGTTACTGACAATATTATTTGCACTGGTTCTAAATATGAACGARTTTGTAATTAGCTCAAGAACAGAATTTGACCTTGGGCTGTAGAAGAGTTGTGAATGAGTGAAATATGTCAGCAACATGCCTAAAAATAAGAAAGGAAATAGAATACAGAATTTTCAAGTGACAATGATTGATATGTATACATCTCTATGAAAATGAATGAGCAAGAGTTTTCTAAACACTGGCAAAAGTGAATTAATAATAAATAATGAGGAAAAAGAATTGGCTAAATATTTAATAATTAGAAAAATTGATGTAATAATTATTGTTCAGAAGGAGGAATGTGAGACAAAAACAAAGTAGCTTTKTATGGAGTCCAGAACTTTATCCAAAGCCTTAGAAGTCAGCAGGAAGCCACTGGCTTCCACACACTTTTTGGCAGCCTTGTACTGTCCTCTCAGTGGGAGAAATCTGGCACATCTCTCTGTTGCTCCATAACTCAGTCCCAGGCTTATAATACTGTTTCATCAGTTCATTCCTTTACCCATCTTCCTAAATTAATCTCATGWCAATCCATTTTATAGACTCTTTCTGACCTCTCTAATCATCATGGTGCTTGTAACCTAAATGATGATTTGAATAAGATTCCCCTGTATTTGTCTTTCCTCCCCAGAGTGGAGAACATTTGCCAGGGTCGGCAATAAAAGAGAGCAACTTACTGGGGAAGGTGATTTCTATAATATCACAGGTGTCTCAATGAATTAGTTAACTTTTTTTAACTAAATCTTTTGCTTATAGATTGTTACATTTCTGTCCATCTCACTTTTTGCTTCACATCCTGTCTGATAAGCTAAACACTTACCTCCTGCCTGGCATTTCTGCCCTTAACCAAATCATCCCCCCTGTTTTTTTCCAGAAATTTCAGGTCCTCAAGGAATATACAAACCAAAAGGAGTAATAATATCTTCAGGTTGTCAAAGAAACGGCTGGAGCTGTTCAGCAGAGGTGGCAGAAGAGCCAGGAGTGTTGCCACACTGTGAGATCCACAGCTGAGAGATCATGGCTCTCTGTACCAGGCTATCCTGACAGCTCCCTTAGATCTACAGCCGTCCTGACAGGTGTAGCTTGTGCTCCCATAGGATCTGGGCAAAGCTGGACAGCCCTTCAGCTGGCTGGGCCTCCATCCACGTCATCACTTTTGGCTGTGAATCAGCTACACGATAGCAGAGCAATCCGCATGATTTTAATAATCTGATAACTGTAGAGCAGTGAAAGCTTTGCTWAAGCTGAAAGTGCCAGTCTGGTGCTGGTCCATTGGTAAAACTACAAACCTGAGAAATGTAAGAGACTCAAACCAAACCAAACAAAAATAACCCACAGAAAAACAAAATCACAACAAAGCTAYGATAAACAAAACAAACAAAACAAAACATAGCCCAAACTTTTAGACATTTCTTTATTTAATATTGTTTAAAATATTTAAGGTATAGGAAGCTTTTCACTGTAACTTATTTGTGCTCAGTATTTTTTAAAATGAAATGTTTTTATAATGAATGCTYATAAAAAGAGAAATGTGTATTAGAATAAAAAATGTGATTTGGAGAGAAATAAGATTAATTTAATTGGCAAAACARGATACATTATTTTTGGCATAGAATTTCGAGTGTGTAAATTCAGTACTTCATTACAGGGTTGCTTTCACCTGATGGTACTGGTTTTATCAGTTCTGACTGACTTTTAGGACTGAAATATTTTTTTTATTTTTCTTGTATTATCTCAGGATCTGACTAGTTCAATTTACAAAAGAAGGCAAAAGAGATGACTGAAAAAAGGAAAGGATGTGTTGCTAGGTCTGTTAGAGGGGTTTTGGTATGTGTTTTCTGTTGGGTATTTTTTTCCTTTAATAAAATGGAAGGCTTGGAAGATTATTTGAAATTCATATGACAACACTGTATGGTTCTGTGTTCTTATAGAGTATTTTGAACACATGCGAAATTAGACGTGCAAATCAATATCTACTAAGTGAATCACCCAGTTCAAATAACTAGTACTGATGGACAGTCACCCTAACAAAAAATTTTAGGTAAAGGGAGGAGCAAGTAGGATTACAAAAATGCAATTGTCGTTGTTGTTAAAAATTAATTAAATACAGAGATTTCAAATTTGATAGGTGAACACATGAGCAAAATACAAGCAATCAAAATGAGAGAACAATTGAAGTTGTAGGAACATGGCTGCTGACAGGTAAGAAATCCATATCACTGGAGTCATTGTAAAGTAATGCACATATATATGACACATAGGTAATATAAATTTAAAAAAAAAAATATTTTTAGGCTTTCAAATGTCAGAGAGGACTTTGACATCTCTATTTATCTTATAATGAATATAATTTGAAATATTTACACTTTTCTTCTTTCTCCCATTGTTCTGATTCACTCTCTTAAGAGAAATCACACAAAACTTTGTGGTTCTRCTTGCTTGTATAAGGTGACTAAAATTACATGGTTTTTCTAAATTTCTTGAAAATATAACCTCATCTTTTAAAATATACTTTATACATAGAGATAAAGTAAATAACTTCCTTTTTTTCATGTCATTTGAAAGGAAAATTTCCAAAGAACTTGTGGTTTGTTGCTCACAGAGGTAAATTTATTTGGACTTTCAAATGTCAGATTATTGCAAAACAGATTTGTATCAGCTCGTGTTTAGAAGCAGTTCAGGCTTATACAAACAGAAAAAAACCCACCCTGCATAGGTCACTGAGAATGTAGACACAAGTTGTTCTAGAACTGCTCCTCTTAATTGTCCTAGATGTCTTTGTAACCCACAGTACGGTAAAAGAAGAACAATTTGATTGTGAAATTTATGTTAAATTGAAACAGTTAGTTGTTTTCTTTGTCAGAGCCAAAAATAAGCAACTGAGACAGGAGAAAAATGCAGTAAAATCATGACAACTTGTATTTCTCTTTTCTCCTGGCTGGTCCCAAGACCGTTCCCTAAATTCGAGCTGTGCAGGTGATATCTAAAGTAAAACAAGCACAGAAATACAAATCCCCCGCCCCCACCAAAAAACCAAAGGATAATAGTAGTTCAATTACTGATAGTTCCTCTCAATCTTTGTTACTGCTTTCTAGTAAAAAAAAAAAAAAAGTGGGAGAAAGAGAACAGAATTCTAGTGTTTCAGAAATAAAACTAGATGCACTTTGAGGCATACTTTCTTGGAGTCCATTACCTCTCAGTGCAAAGGTGGAAAAAGCAGACTTCTGGAAACTCTACAGATCCTGAGTACTATAATGGAGGAAGTTGTTTTTAAATAAGTCTTCATTAGAAAATAGATAGTCTGGTAATGTCTAGATTTGAATAGCTAAATGAGTAGTAAAGAAAATAATAATTGGAGACATTCTGCCAAATAAATGCCTCAGATATATTTCAGTCTGTTATGGGCTAGACAGTCATCTGACTTGTTTGGTCAGTTACAAGTTAATTGTAGGAATGGGACATGCTGTCAAGTAAAATTATTACTGGTCTGTTAGCCACACCCTAATCAAAACAAAAGGACTCAATTAGTTGCCACTGTGATTTCCAATAGCGTTTTCGGTCTATTTATTGCATTCTTGAGATGAAAATCAGAATTCTGATTAGATATATCCTTTAGTAAATTATCAAAAAATAAGACATTTACATATTAATATATATACATTTACATATTAATATATTAAAGCCTTAAAATTTTATTTGAGGTTTTGCTCCACTAACTGATGATGATAATTGATTTTAACAGTAATCAGTAAATGAGGGATTTTCAGCTTGCAGAAAAGAAAGAACTAATTCCCTGAACAAGTTCTGAAGTAGACATAAAACTTGAAAAAAGGTACTTATTACTTGAATCTGATGATTTGGAAATGTTTATTCTATATTTATCAGATTTGAATTTACTTCCATTTGAATTCCCCCTGTCATTGTCCCTTTCACAGTTCTGGACAACAWCTCCAATGACATTTTCTGAGTCTGCCATTTCCATCTGCAGCTGCTGGTGCAGGTTTTGGATGTTTGTTTCTTTTTTTGACTACGTGTGGTAACGTGTAGGAAGAAGCAGATTTATAGCTTGTGGAGTGGAAGGATTGTATCCTATCAATAGTTATGGCYTCAGCAGTAAATAGATTTAAGTAACCCTGCATGTAAATATTGGTTCACATATGTTTTGCATCTGGTAAATTGTGTGGCGAAAAACAAAAAGCATCAGAGAATTATGCACACATATTTGTACACAGAAATAATACGAAAACCTGCTGTTCTTTCTACTACTGACAATAAATGAAATATATAAAATGTCCATAATTACTTTTCTAGTTATAAAAGAGCACATCCAGAGGATCTGGTTAAAAGATGCAACCTACTAAAGGTGCTTAAATCTTTCTGTGACCCAGGGTTTCCATGGGTGTTCAAGATTGCTTGCCCTTGCAATAGAGCTAATAATTTCCTTTTACTTGAGTGAAGTACATTAAAGCTCTTAGCACTTTTGAACTTGGGGCGTGAGTCTACATTTTAGGTGAACAGAGGAATAAGAGAGCTTAAAAGGAAGCAATGACCAGAAAAATGTGTGTTGAACTTCCTGAATAATTTCTTCTTTTTTTATTATTATTTCAACCACACAGTTACCACACAGTTACCATACTCCCCCCTCCAAAAAATAAACCCCGAAAACCCACTAAAAAAACCAATACAGAAAGCCTGACTAATCAAAACTAGTCTATCAAAACCAAATCCCATTTAGCTACAGAATGTACAGAGCCATGGGTTGTATTTCAAATGAATAAATGAATGACAACTCACTTCAGTTTTTCATTTAAGGCACGAAACTGCAATCCATGCTGGTACTTAACACTGAAGAAGTATCACTGAATTAATAGAATTGCCTGAGTGAATGCTATTCACAGCATGAATGAGGATTGTAAAATAATTTTAATCTTCTTGCAAGGACCAAGTGCTTCAGTCACACCACTGAAAAAGGTTTCTTATGTATTAATTCTTTGGTGTTTCAAACTTTTTTTTTTTTTTGTATCTTACCCCTCTCTCATGACCCTTTCTTTAAATCAGTAAGTAATATATGTAAAGGCTTAGAAGAATCATGAAATTCTCATGCATTACATAAATAGCATTTTGAATAGTTACTTGATGCAGTAAATCCTTGGTCAATGAGTCCTAATTATTATTTTTAATTAAATTCAAGATTATTACCTTTGATAGATTTAAAGTTTTGATAGTAAGATTTGGCCACTTCTCATCCTTCCGTTAATTCATTCTCCTAATTCAAAGGCCTGAAGCAACTTAATGACTCTTTTTCAAAGTCTAATAAGATACACTCTGAAGTTAATTTAATTTACTTGGTCTATAAGCAACATATCATTGTAGCTAAGCATTTTCATCAATGTACACCTAATGATTGAATGGATCACCATAGGAAATTTTATTAACTTGACTACTGAATCCAACTCTAATCTAGTTCCTTTGTCAATTTCATCTGTTATACATAAAATATGTCTGAAATTATTTTAAAGATAATTATGTCTGGTTAGTAAAAAAAGACCCCAAAATATAGACTTTAGATTGTTTTTTCCCCATTATKTGTTTTATCTTATCTTTTCTTACCTATTTTGTGAGACTCATAAAGTAGTCGGATCTTGTATTGTGTGAAGTAGCCACTACAGAGAAAAATTTTATTAAAGACACCTTATTCAATTCTGATGAGTACCCTCTCTGGTCATATTCTCCTTGTTTCTATTTTAATRATAAGTGAAAACAAAATTCACAATTATTGCTCATCTATATTCTTATGAGGAACTTCAAAGGAAGAGAAATGCTTACAAGTAATATTACCTTGTATAGATTTTATGTGCTCCAAAAGTTTTGCTGTTGCTGTTGAAGATAAGCACAGACCCTCCAGAGGAAAAGGGAATAATATTTCAAAAATATATCAATGTATGCATTTAACACACAAAGGATTTCTATTTGACGTTTGACAACATATCTTGATTCAAAATGTAAAAATATTCTGCTTGATTATAAAGTTATTGTCTGGTTGTTCTTATTTATAGCCATCACAGAATCACAGCATGGGTGAGGTTGGAAGGGACCACAGCAGGTCGTATGGTTCAGCATCTCTGCTCCAGCATGGTCATCCCAGAGCATAATGCACAGGATTGTATCCAGATGGCTCTTGAATATCTCCAGTGAGGAAGACTCTCCAAAACCTCTCTGAACAATGTGTTCCAGTGCACAGTCACTCACCTACATAATAAAGAAGTTTTTCCTCTCTAGTTTAGTCATATTATGTATGGAAGCTTGTGGGGACAGTGCCATAATTGGCTGTACACACTGGAACAYTGTGATTCAAACATTTTACATGGTGTAAAGCACCTGAGTTTCACTATAGTTCTTGTTCCGTTACACTCAATTTTTTTCTGTCTATCTTGTCTATATTGAAATATATCTAGCTGAGAGAAAGTTGTAAGAAGGACATAAAAAAAAAAGAAGATAAGTCATTTAATGTATTTGTCTGCCCCTTTTAATGAACAGGTATCAGTTTACTAAATATTTGGTGAAACAAACTTGAAATTGTAGTTATTCTGATCTTTCAAACTTGTCTCGTGAAAACATCAAATAGCAACATACATTCGTTAGAGTCGATACAATATGAGGTTTAAAAAAAGGCCAGGTGGAATTTTTAGTACTGTCCTTGGCTGTCCTCTGTTGAGGGTAGTAAACTCAAAAAAAAAAAAAAAAAAGGAAGTGTTATAGTATGTCTTAAAGAGCAAAACTCAATATTGTAACACTGATAGTAACTACAGGTTGTCTCATGCAAGAGTCGGGAACAACCTATAGAAATTAGTCCACTGTATAAAGTAATTAACACATCTGCATTAAGGTTCAGGGGTCAGTGTACAGGATTTAAAATGAGATACATATCGTCTTACTAGACAGGAAAGTGTACACTGCTGTTATTGGACATTGAATCACCAGCATCGAAGTTGCACTCACCTGGTCTGCCAATATTAATTTTTTCAAAAAGTCAATGTTTAGTAGAGCTGAAGGAGATGAAAATGGTAAAAATGCCTCCCATTGTCAAAGGAAAGAAAAGAACAGGTTTATTGTAAAAAAAAACCCAAAAAAACCCCAGAAAGTTGGCTGGGAGGATGGAAAGTGAAAACGGAGAAACAAAAGGACTAAGTTATTGGTATACTGATATCCCAATATGGGAATAAACATTTTTGACTCGTTCCTGAATGAGAAGAAAACAGAAAGTTTATCTCTGCCTAGAAGTGAGGGAAACAACCACATCAAAAGGAGGATAGGCCATAATGATGTCACACATGCAGACTGAGGGTCCTTAAAAGCTTTGTGGACATCCCTCAGTGCAGTACCATATTGGAATACTGGGATCACAGCTGAATGAGACAGCTCCAAAACAGGAAGAAACCTAACCACGTTTGTACAACATCATAACTAGCACTACTGGAAAATACTAACCCTACTCTTTCCTTGTTTTATACCTCTCTCTACCATCTCTGCATTTCTTCTACCTAATTAAAAATAAACTTACAGCTTTGTACCTAGTCTTTGCAGAAGAAAAAATGATCTGCCAAAAAAAATTAAAGAAAAGGGGACGAAAAAGAGGAAAAAAGGCATTTTGTTCCCTGCCCCATTTATAACAGCTCTTACACTCTCACATGGAGGCTGCCAGACTCAAATTTTTTGTGAAGGTTGCAAGTCTCTTTTCTGTGGTCAAAGCTGTGAACAGATGCACAAAAGGAGAAGACAGACATTTAAGAGTCACAAGGAAGGAATAGATACAGGGAAATTTTTAAACCTGAAATACTCCTACTGTGCAGCCAAATTCACTGCCAATAATCCACAGATGTACAGCACATGGGTGTGCAAAGCTGTGACTGTTAGAGGTGTGAAAGAAGTTCTTAGTATGTTTATTGAATAGCAAACGTACCCATCTGTTCTGCTGAAATAAGTAAGATCTGCATCTAAAATCTCATACGTTTGGAAAGTTAACATTTCTGGGGAGTGACATAACAGAGGTAACAAGGTGTGCTCCCTGAAACTGACRTGGGTAAACTTACTCAGTATCCAAAAGTAAATAGTCAGGGCTTATAAGAGCCAGTTGCGCATTTTTTCTCACTTATGTTTCTGTCATGTTGTTTCCTGTCTCTTCAGTTTCAGCCTGTGTTATCTTTGCAGGGCAGAGCAGCAACATACCTGGCCAAACACCTCTTTTACGTATTATGCATAATGGCAAGGAAATTGAACAACAGTCCCCATGGTAGATATTTATGGAATGGTGAGTCCAAAATGGAAGGTTCTTTCTAATTTAACAACTATTGGATATCCTGAGGTTTGAATAAATAGCAAGAAATATCATGAAAACACCTCTTTGATTTAGGACCCTGAAATTTCCTTCACAAAACAAGATGGCACTGCAGAATACTTAATAAAAGAAAAAAAAAATGCTCCAAGCCAGGTGAAGCTGGGACTCAGAATGTTTCCATAGAGCAGGCAGCTTGATTCACTACATCTCTGCATCTGAATCTGAGTAGGTGTGCAGCTCTTGTCTAAGTCTCATTGCTATTAGTAAGGAGGGRAACAGATATCTAAGTTCCCTAGGGCTCAATCACACAGATGTTTCTTGAGCACAACTTATATATATGTATATATCCATKCTATAGGAAACCCTATTATAACCATAGATCTTTATTGAGATTATAATAGTTAGAGCTCTAACCAAAAACAGGGATAACGGCATTAATTTGTCTCCATCATTCGACTGGAATTCTGCCCTTCCAGAACAGGAGGCTTCAGCTGTGAAAAAGCTATAAGCTACATGTTCTCTAGAAGGGTTGTATCTTGTTCTCCTTTCATAGTTTTAAAGTTGTCCTAGAGAACAGCAAAGAATTCACAGTATTTACCAGGAGACCAGCGTGCAAAAATTATCATGGCACTAGATTAATGGGGGGAAAACAGACTTCTTAGTCTTTAGTGTCTGTGACCAGTTTCATTTGTGCATTTAAAATTAATCACTTAATTAAATTTATTAACAATATTAAGAACAAAAACAACAACAACAAATAAGAATAACAGTAACAATAATAATTTAAAAAATTCATCTTCCCCCATGTATAAAGATAATTTTGGAAGCAGGATTCTCATATCTCAGTTCGATTTCCAAACAACCAGGTTAACAAAATTGCATCTCCTGTTAGATGAATACTGTGGAGTGTACTGTCATCTCTGGCTTACATATAACTTTCCRTTTTAAAAGTGAATTTTGTTGCCTGTTGTATACAATGACAAAATGAAATTAGRAATAAGAATTCTGGAGCAATTTTGAAGCCTGAATGGCCCTAATCAATATATAACTGAGAAGTGCTTTCTTCCTCTATGCTTTAGGGTTATAAGCTCCTGTCCTTACCCTCTTCCCCAACCCAGAATCTTTATCTTTCTCACATAAGACTGATATCAGATGAAAAACAAAATCTCTAGTGATTTTGTCTCATAATGATTGTAGTAACTGTACTTTTCAGAAAAAAAATCTTGACTTGTGATTTGTTTTTCTCCTACTAATTATACTTTCCRTGTGAATTGTTCTCATTTGACAAAGTGGTAGGAAATGATTTTTGTAGTTTTTGAGGCTGCACAGAGATACCAGGTTTCTTTCAAAAGAAAATATAGAACTGGATCAATGCTATGCTGCTTATCATTTTGTTAGCAATACTGAAAGGTCACAAAACAATGGAAGTTAAGAACACTGTGCTCAAATCAGACATCTGGAAAATGTGGCATGAACCTGCTCTGTGTAGTCTTCATTTATTCACTATTTGTGGCCAGTCAAATAAGAACTTTTGATGCTSCCAGGTCTCATGATTTTTTCCCAAGAAATCTTCCTACCACACTGCGAGACTAAACCTTTGTGCTAAAAATTAGTTACTGTGAAGTTTCACTTTAAAAGGTACAGGATCAAATTGAAATTATAGAGGCTGAAATGGAAAATCAGACATAGTTAAAATAGGGAGATTAGCAACCTGCTACTGGGAAAAAATATTTTAATCTGTAAAATCGGTAAAGGGCGTCTAAAGGAAAAARAAAGATGTCAACTGGAATTGCATATAATCTCACCAACCAGTGGTCAGTGTGACTGTGTAGGAGTTTACAAAATGGAAGTACATTTGCAGCCTTGGGCACTGAAAACAATGTATTCGTACTGCCCTGCAGCTTGCACTAAAAATCACCTGTGGTTACCTGTAACTCTTTCCTACAGCAGAGACATGAAAATGTTGCAACTGAAATCAAGAGGCAGTAAGTAATTCATTTGAACTTTGTGATATTCATATTTCACACAATTTGTTTTATAATATTCAGACTATCAATAGAAAACACTGAAGGGAGACATTTGTTTCGGAAATATCTCTTCATTAAAGTATAGTGGTCCCTTACATTCATTGCTACTATAGTTTTCTTCATTATTCAATAGCACTTTCAATCCCCATGTGTGTGACTTTCATTATTAYGGATCATTTTTCCTTAGGATGTGTGATTTAATTTTAATGCAGAAATCTAAATCAAAATCCTTTGCTATTTAGTGGCTCTCTGGTGTAATAAAAGAGAGTAAGGCTTAGCCCTCTGCTTTTGTGCTCAGAAGCATTTTGCCATGTATTTGAATTATGATAAAATCAATTGGAAGAGCCTGACAGTGAAAAGTAGGAAGAAAGTTTCCCTATATAAAGCTGGAGGATAATTACAGCTTTTTTTTTTTTTTCCCAGCACAAAAACGCTGCAGGCAAATAGCTTGTTAATTCAGCATCTATCACCATTTAACCTTGTTTGTCCTCCCGTTGATAAAATAACACAATTAAAAGGCTTTCCCTTTGAATTTTCAGTGTCTGAAGTTAAAATGGCCTGTGTTTTATGAAAGCTGTGTTCTCTGTTAGTTCCAAAAAGACATGTCTGAATTGTTCTCTGAGGCTTGTTCACTCTTAGCATCTCTGGGACTGCGGCACCAATGAAAGCTTTTCTCTTTCTGGCACATAGCCAAGGCGAGCCATGATCTAATGCTGCAAATTATTTTTTCTCTTTTGCACTGGGGAACTACTGTGTTAAAAGCCAGCTTCCTTTCCTAGCTCCAGGAGAGTGAGGCACAGACAGGTGTAGCCCCTTTGATTGCACTGAAACCAGTCTCGAGGCCCTCCACAGTCAATGCTTCAGTGCTGAAGCATGAAGGAGAACGAGCGCATTTTTCCTTACTCTCCATTTTTAAACCATGGCCTAATCAGCAGCTTCACAAAAGTGTCTTGGCTTGTGAATATTTTTTTTCTCTGTCTGAATACAAAGCTGAATACATGGGAAATTACAGCACTGAAAGAATCATGTCATTTTTACCCAGGTGCTGTCTGCCAGTCCTGGCATGATCTTGAGACTGAAATTCAAGAAATACAAATGATGTCAAAAAAAATCACACTTCAATACAGGTAATGTTAAGCAAAAAATACTTGATCTAGGGCTTTTTGCCATAGAAGATGAATATRCTCTCTGTTTTTTTGCTACCACCCCCCATCCCAGCCAAAGAAGAGGGAAGGGATGTGGAAAAAAGATTCACCTGTTGAAAATACTTTGGGAATGGCATGAAACATGGAAACAGTGTTATCTGCAATGTGGAAAAATAAATTTTCTATTTTATTATATTTGCCTCAGGTTTTCCTGCTGTCTTCATTCCAGTTCACCTTAAGCTGGTGCATGCAGCTGAGCCACTGACAATTCCCTATTTCTAAAGGTATTCCTGCTGCTGGTCCTGTTGCTGTTCCAAATGATCATCAATACCTTCACTGTAAAGAGTTTCCCAAATTGTAACTTAATACCCGATATTTGTTAGGGGCTTTTTCCTGTCTGTAAGCTTAAATGATCCTCTGAGTCCTCTGCAACATACACTATGTGCTAGAAGCCTGTCATTTCTCAGGAGAAAAGCAAGGTTGGCTGGATTCAGGAGGTGGTTGAGTGCAGTAATTTGTTCAGTTTCGTGTCAGGGGGGATCTTGCTGTTGGGTAGTGGGGTCTGTTCTTTCAGCTCTGTCCCTGACACCCTTGCCTGGTGTGATGCAATGTTGGAGGTAATACACATTTCTGCAGAGTGATGACAAAAGCCGTTGTTGATGATTCAATGCCAGTTTTGTGATGGAATAAATGACATCATGCAAAAAATACTATGAGGAATCACCTCCTGCTATATTACAAAATAACTGCATAGCTGAACCTTTTCCTAGCTGAAGTTCTTCTGCCTGAGAGTAGGGTTGAGAACTAGCTTTGATGTGATGTTCTTTGCTGTCTGCTCTCCCCTGCAGTATGCCACTGCTCTCCACTTTYGATGTCTGTCGCTTTCTCACTGTCATGGGTGTGTTTCTGGGAGGATGAAGTAAACTGAACCACAGGTTGCCTCACTGTGCCCTTCCCACCAAACTTCATCATCAAACTCGAATTGAACCCCAATCAGACAAGACGAAGAGCTCTACTTGGGTTTCAGAAGCCAGCTTTTGTCCCTGCTTTGACCTCTAAACCTCTCTATCACTTCTGTCCCTTATTCTGAACATTAGAAGTATGGTTTAGACTATCAGGTTCTTTGGCTTCATGTCTTGCTTTCGCCCCAGTTGATTCAACACGTCATTTTGCATTCAATTTTGAGAGTCATGACTTTGTCTTTTCCCTGTRCTGTCTGCCAGCTCTCTCAGCACTCATGGATGCAAATGTATTAGATGTAGATTTTATAGCTAATATTGATATTGGGTYAACATTGTGCCAAAGGAACACCCTGATGAAAATAAATGAAAACTGTTTCAAGAAAAGTCTTCCTTTTCTCCTGTTGGGAGCTGTTTCACAGCTTCAACCCTTCCTGTTCATCTGACAGAATGGTCATGGACCAGACATTTCTTGGGTGTGTGAGAGCATCACAGAGAACAAAGAAACTGTTCTGAATATCTCTCTCCAAACTGAAAAATGTTTAGTTAAAATTTTTATTGCTTTATAGCCTGTCATAGGCACTCATTCAGTTATTAGGAATGCCATGAATGCTTCACAGTCATTCCAGAGTTGCCTACAACAGAATATCTGTTTTTCTGAGGATAGTTTTTTGGTTGGTTGGTTTGGGTGTTTTCTTTTTTGTTTTCTTTGTTTGTTTTTTCTTTTACTGAAGAATTTCAAATCAGAAATAATATATTTTTGTCTTCAGAAAGAACATTTTAGAGATTTTCATTCTTAGTTATTCAGACAGGAAATCCACCTTGGAATGCCATCTCCCTCTTCAAACCAGAAGAAATAGTGCAATATGGAAAATGTTATGATTCCTACGGTATGCTCCTGGTGATTGATCCTCTGAAAAAAAGACACTTTAGTCAAATTATAAATTAAAAGAAACAGAGCAGTATCATATACAGTGTAAATATTTTATTTTTTTATTTCTATTTCAGAAGGAAACAGATGCTTTTCAATTTAAAAAAAGTTTGAGATCTAATTTTCTGTCAGATAATAAATGGAAAATAATTAATACATTATTCCCATTTTTAATTTATTTCTATCTTGCATTAGACATTCCATTTATTTTTTAACCTTCTAGGTGAGTTCTGGAGCAGGATTAAATGCTTTTAAGAAACGTAATCCTACCAACTCATAAGAATGTGGATTCTCTCTTCACATAATGTTATCTCTTCTTTCCTGTTTCACTTAAACATCTTGGAAATGGTGTCAGAGTTGATGTATTTATGGATGTTGACAGGTGATAGGTGCTAGGGGAATAAGTATGTCTTCCAGGCTATATCTACTGCAGAACACTCTTCAAGCCACCAAGGCAATGATACAATCCATGGGGCCATGTGTAAGGACCAGCCAGTAGAAGAATAGCTCGTATCCAGGATCTGTCATTCCTAAGAATGAATGTTCGTATCTAGATTTTCATGAAGTCTAGTATTTACCAGCCTGGATGCCCTTTGAAACTTTCATAAATCACATGAACAGTTCAGAATAAGGGCATTCTCTGGTCCTCATACAATATCTCTATTCTATTTCTTTAAATTTAAAAAAAAAAAAAAAGAAAAAAAAGGAGACCTCTTTTCTTGCTTTCATTTTCCCAAGCTTTTGTCAGTGCTTTCAGAATGCATCAGCACTCTAAGACAACACCCTGTCCTCATTTCTACACATTGTTTGTGTACCAGGCTCAGAACTGCCATTTCAAATCACAGTACATTGATCTTTAATGTTCTTTTAATTTAGGCTAAAGATGCAGAAATCTTAGCTCAGTTAGGCTGTATGCTGACCTGCATCTGAACTTCTTACCAGCTGCTCTTAGGTCTCTGACAACGATTCTTTTTTTTAAAACCACAATTAAAATAATAATAAAAAAATTACATTCTAGGCTGTTTTTAATTATGTTTTAACATTATTATTCTTCAGTCACTTACAAATATGAGCTTTCAAAAAGGTTGTAAGGGACACGGAATTTAAACAGATGCAATAATCTCACTTACTTCTGTCTCATTCGCTCTTTAGATCTATTGCTGTTATCTGATTTACTAAGACATAGCAGCTGGTATGGCCTTTTTGAGCTTGCTTTGCAAGATTAAATTCTACCACCTTGACCTAGCATAAATATTGAGAAGTGGCACAGGGCAGGTTCATCATGGGATCTGGTGCATGAAATTAATGCTGGAAAGTAGGATAACAGAGTGACAGTGACATGGTTGTGTCAGTCTGGATAATCCTGGAGTTCTGGAAGAGGGGAAAAGTTCAGTAAGACATCATTACCTTACTAAGTATTGCAAAAGGAAGTAATGTGTTCCCACATAAGCTGTTTGGGGCGGAGAAGAGTAGCAGGAGTAGGATATTGCCATGTTTAAAAATGATTGATTTGCTCTCAAAAATGAGCTTCGGCATTCCTCTTCTCAGCCTGACATTACAGTTTGCACTTAGTTCAGTTAGCAAAGGAATAGAAATTCTCCTGAAAAAGTTGGAGCAGTGAAACTGGAAGCTGGTCCTGTGATATCAATAAATGAAGCTCCCTTCACTGGATATTTTAAGCAAGCATAGACTGCAGAAATAACTCTTTCTTTTTTTTTTTTTTTTAAACAGAAAGTATGACTAAAAATGAGTGTATTTTTAGTATACTTCTATTATTCTTGCAGAGCCAATTTTAGCTTAACCTTCTCTTTCTGAGGCATGATGGAAAGCTGCAAAAACTGTTGTGTTCTTGGTTTCATTCCCAATGGCATACTGGCATACTACTTTCACAAGACTGCCTTGAGCAGTATTCTGTAAACTAAATGATGATTATGCGTATATGAGCACTGGGCCAATAAAGCACAGAATTTGCTATTCACTTTTATGACTGCTGCATGGCATCTCTTTCTGTTAAGGCAAATAGGCATCTTTTTATATTAACGTGCTGAAGAAAATAAAAATCGACTCAAAAATCTCTGTATATGAATATGCACACAAACAGAGTTTAAATTAATCATAAAATCTTTGGTGGATGCAAGCAAAAAGGAATGATTTGGCTGGTTTAGTACTATAAAATTTAAGGTACTAATTTATTTCCAAACTGGAATTTTGCTGTTTGTTCAAACTAGACACTGTAACTCCTAATAAAATAATAATTTGGTCTGCAGTAAATGTCATTCTGTAGTACTGCTCAGAGCGTGGGCTCCTAAAGGGCAAAATCGACTCAATTTTAAAAAAGAAAATTTACAAAAAAAMCCCACCTATAACAGATGCTCTAGCATATGGCTGGATTTTAAGTGAGTGCATAGTTGAGCACAGAAAATAAATAAGGGCATGACAAGACCCTCTCCCCCCCTCCTCCTTTTGCCCCATAGATACACTAATCACATGGTCACCAGATGGCATATACAGAACTTTGAATGCAGTACAATATTTATAGCCACCAATTTGCGGCCTTAAAATCAGAATATTAAACTGTTTAGTTCATATGGCTGAAAAGAGGCACTCTATTGCTGTTTATTTTTGTTGTCATTACTACTGAGAGCCCAGGAAAGAACTGGTTTGTGCAACTGAAGTGGGCAACTATGCCTTGAAATTGCCTAAGTGTTCTTGCAGCCTTGGTGAAGACAACAAAGCTGGTTGTAATCTGAGTTGTAAATTAGTCTGGGAACCTCTATYGCCTTAATTTATTCGTATCTTGCACTAGACTTTTCATTTAGTTTTTAAACATCTAGGTCAGTTCTGGAACAGGATCAAGATGCTTCCAAGAAATATAGTCCTACCAGCTCATAAGAACATGGATTCTCTCTTCTCATAATGTTATTCCTGGTTGAAAATCTTGGTTGAAAAGCACTGGACTTAATTTTGTTGCACAGCTGGGGAAAGTTGATCAGCTCCCCACTGTGTCACAGGATCTCCAAGGGCAAGTATGGCAAGGGTGGCTTTGCTCCCGACCCTGCCATTATCATTATCCCCACGTCCCTCTCAGGTGGAGGGGATCACACTGCACAGAAGCCCCTCCAGTGCTGAGGTAGGAACAGGATCCAGTGGCACTTTCTCCCAAAGTCTGATTTTCTCCCCAATCATTACAGGAGCAACAGCCGTGCTGGATGTTAAAATGTCTTATTTGCTCTTACTATTGGAGGCCACAAGAGGGAGAAGAAGATAACGAAGCCACAGCACGAGCAGTTGCGTGCTCCAAGTCCTCTTTGAGCTGCATGAAGTCTGTAGTCTAGCTTCCTGGGTTCAAGTAAACAATCATTAAGCTTTCAAAATCTGAACATCAGAAAATCACAACTGAAAGGTAAATGAAAATGACATTGGAGCAATGTTCGCCTTTATGTTGTACCGTACCCTAACTGACAAGGACAGAATATTTCTTCCCGAAATAATACTAAATGCCTCATAGAAAAGAATAATTATACTTTAATACAAATAGAAATCTAATTAAGGAGAACACATTTCTGCCTGGAACACATTTACAAAAAAACAGTGTGTAGGTTTTTCCCTGATAGGAGGTACTGCAGAAGCTTGCATAGGTTTTGGGGGTTTTGAGTCTTTATAAATTGAAAGAAAAATATTCAGTTTCTTTTGTGGGTGTTTTTTAAACATGAAGAAACTGATAATGCATATTTTGACTATTTTAAGGAAATTAATTTGCATTACAGCACAAACTTCTCAGATGCAGTTGTATTAAAAAAAATTACAATATCATTATGAGTATGTAGACTTATGAAAGCAAAATGTAGGAAATATGTAATGTTTCTACTAGACACTACATCAGCCCTGCTGTTATTAAAAAGCCCAGAATTATAAAGGTGTATTATCACCTTTTAGAGTGTTTATGTAACCATACTCATGAGCTTACACTGTCAACTAGAGACCTTTAGTGAACTCGCTGTTTAACAACATTGCTGAAGAAAGTATGTAAAGATGATGTATAAAACATATTATCCTGGGCTATAAARTACTCTTTCACTTTCTTCCTTTTGCTTTATTATTTGAATGCTGTGCTTTCAACATTGTTTGAAGACCACCAGGGGACTGTGGCAATTCATGATGTTGCAATACTGAAAATAATGTGTTTGATTTATTTTTAATGTGAATAYAGCAGTGATTTTGTTTGTCAGAAGCCATGGGGAACAAAGTTGGATATTAGACACTACCAACTTCCATTTAATGTAACAGGAAATGTAACTAGATCATAAACAGAGATATGATTTAAAAGTGCACTCTTTTATGTTTAATGAAATGATATTAAAATGTTTTGCTGCTACAAACAGGATATGTGCATTTCTAGCAAAACTGTAAAGCTTCTATCGCAAAAGAAAAATAAAAAAGAATATGGAGAGGAGAGATAGATTATAAGAATTAGCAGAAACTGCAATTTGTCACAGTAAATTTTATTCTGTTTCTGAACTGATTTTTTGGTTTCGATTAATTTATTCTCTCCATTTTCTTTTTCTGATCTAAAAAAGAGTAAGCAGCAAAAATGAAGATGTGAAAATACAGAACAGCTAAATGATTTTAAATATTTTGCCTAATTTTGTGCAACTACTCAGGAAAGACCMACTAAATTATATACGCAGATCTTTGTAACAGGAAAGCCAATCAGTTYAGTATTTTGTTGGGAATGACAGAATGATCTCAAATTATACTTTTTTTGTTTTCTCTTCTCTTTTTGTGTTTTGTTTGTTTTGTTCTCTCTTTGAAAAATTAATTTTAAGTTGTGCATAATGTTTATGTCTTATAGAAGAAAAAATACATCTTTTAATCATAAAACTGTAGGGTTTTTATCACATCTCATTGTGTCAATTCCATACTTTTCCTGTCATATCTCCAGTGCAGATTGCTTAAAAGTTAGACAGTCAATCTCAAGAAAACAAGATGAAAATAACTTTGCCTTAATGCAACAAGAGCAGTAATTTTGTTTAAATTTGCTTGGACTTCAGGGTTTTTTCCAAGTACATTTTTGCTTTTTCCTTTCTAGGTGGAGACATCTTTTATAGATCTAGGAACTAAAACTTTCAAACTCAGGTGTTGTATTCTATAATAAGCTATTAAGATTAAAAAAAAAAAAAGTTCTATTCCTTTCAGTGTTCTCATTTCTAATCTCTCCAGCTCATGGTAAAGATCACAATTTTGTTATAGTTGTTATTTCAGCTTTCTTACTTAGCATGTTAGCAAGCTTGGTCATGGTTAAATTTACTGAAAAACTGTACAGAACATCTGTACAGAAATGTGCTTTTTTTGTTGTTTTGCTTTGTTTTGTATTGTTTCTTTTGCTGCAGAGGGTTACAAAATATGCTGGAAACCCTAAACCAGTCTCAGGCTACAACAGTGTCATTGCTTACCAAATGACAGATGCTTCGCTGTTATGACAGCAGAAGTTGTGTGGGCCACCTGGAAGAATAGAGAGCACCACTTACTTGCAAGCCACTGTCATGAAATACTCCTTGATTTACCATCTACTTTTATGAAATGCCCATGGAAATAAATATCTTAATGGAAGCACGACATGGGATGGTATGGGGTGGTTCTCTGTGAAACTTTCCTTGTGAGTTCAGTGAAGGAATAAACCACATCTGCTCTTGTCTATGTCGTGCTGTTACAGTTTTGAAAACCTGTACTCTGCTTCTTTGCCTGTAGTAAATCCAATTATGAGTGGATTTCAGCTTTTATTGTAAAATGCCACATTTTTATTCGTTGTTCTTATTTTTGCTCAACAAAATAGTTTTCAGCTCTTAGAAATTGCAAATAGATTGCTCAAATTGTTAGTATTTATATAATGTCAAATACCACAATATTTATGATACAAATTTGCAGGCAAATGAGCTATTTATTTGAGTACAGACGTGTGTTTCCTAGATCCGATTTATATTACTGTAATAGATTTAATTATATAGACCTTGTTTTCATATCAGTTTATAGAGAGAGTTATTTAGATGCAAGTCTTCTTCTGTAAGGAAGAGTTATGTAGGAGAGGCTTAAATTAATAAAATATATTTCCAGAGAATACTTAAATCAACAAGAAAGGAGTTGGGAGGAATACTTTCATGCATATAGTATTACTAAAAGGAAATATTCACTTTTTTATTACGTGTTATAATTATTAACCTCCATGGATTCAATCTACAACCACTAAAAAAAAATGTTTGATTCATAATACAGATTATAGGATTTTCCTCAGTACTCATGTGAAAAAAGATTTGAAAGACTGCATTGAAGAGATTTGCTAAGTGCTGAAGGCAACAAGAGAGAGGAACATTTTAGCATTAGTAACTGCAACTTGTGCAGGTGACATCTATTTTTATACTTCATCTGAGCTTGTCACTCGTCTTTACAGACGCAGATAATATTTGGAAAATGTTTTGCTTTCTTGTCATTGCCAAAATCATTCCATTCTACCTGTTTGTTGTTGTTTGTTTGTTTTGTTGTGGTTTTGGATTGGTTTGGTTTTGGATTGGATTGGTTGATTTTTTTGGGGTGGTGGTTGGTTTTTTTCTTTCCTTTTTCTTTCCTTTTTTTTTGTTTTTGTTTTTTCACCACCTAAAATCTATGCAAATAAAAAAATCCTGTCTTTATCATAAAAAGTCCAAAGTTTTGTAYATAAATGTGTGTGAGCATTAGTAGAGAATTTCTGCATGCAATGGATGAAGCAGAATTTGCAGGGAGAAGCAGCTGGCGATCAAAAAATTCATTTGCAAACAATACTGGTTGGAAGCAATTCCCAGTCAGATGTGCTTGAGCTGGCTGAATGCTGGAAGGGCAGAGATGATCTTGCTGGAATTCAGCAGCGAAACAGAGCCACATCCAAGAGGCATACACGGGAGTTGAAAAGTTCAGGGAAGGCCTTAAGCATTCCAGCCTTTTAGGAGAGGAGAGATTTCTAGTTTATTTAAAGTCAAAGGGTTACTGTAAAAAACATGACTGTTGTGGACTGCGTAATGACAAAGGATGCTGGTTTTCCTTGCTGAATTATTGGCTTTTTTGCTTTTCAGATTTTTTCATATGTTTTAATTCTACTCCAGGTTTCTGYCATATAATATAGCCAGGGAAAGATATACACTTTTAAAAGCCACAGTTGTGCTTGGGTTGTGGAAACTGGGGCGAAAGTGGTATAGCTTTATGATGTGTGTGGGATAGAAGACTATTTCTTTTGCAAGCATAGAACAGGAAACAAGGTAAAAATATTAWTTTTCTTTGCATAATAGCTTATTTGTGTAAACTAACTATCACAAGGAGTGTCACACAGAAATATTCCTTCAAATATTAAATAAAAGTTTTCATAGAATTATATACAAAATCATTCAGTGCTCTTTATTTTATCTCAATACTTATGYGGTGACAACAGCTATGCCATTTTTCTGCTGCAGTTTATAAGAGAATATTAAACTCTAATGGCTACCTAGATTTATCTGKTTTTTTTTCCCTTTATCTTTTTAAAAATAATTCCTATAATTATCAAGTGTTATAGAAAGATTTTTTTTTTCATTAATGTTCTGTGTGCTAGACATTTATGCAGGTAAAATTCTTCCAATCTGTATCCTTAATAACATCTTACTAAGAAATAGATGGAGGGTTGTGTTTATGAGTGTATCAGAACTAGGCCCATAGCTAGCATTACTTCTAAATGCCATTCAGTGTAACTTTAAAACAGCATTTTACAAATATAATAAATACTGAATGAAAAATCCTCCTTTTGCATATGRTTTCACCAAAACAAAAACTATCAAATGTAAGTTGTTCACAGTTACGTCCCCAATTCCCATGAAAATCGAAAGAATTCTGTGGGGTGTAAAACATCTGCTATTACACACATACTGACAAACAGATATATAAAATTAGAAAAAACTTTGCTGCAGATCTCCCTTCCTTCAAATATACCCAATTTAAAAGTTTTATTCTCTTTTAAGGCAGTGAAAATAATTAACCAGGTTAAATAGGGTAAGGGTATAAATTATAAGAAGTGATRTGTTTAGTCCTGTCGTGGAGACTGACCTTCAGTTTAAAATGAAGGGGAGTGTTTCCCTTTGCAAACATTTTTTGTAGCAAAATTTAATATGAAAAACTCCACATAAGACTAAACAATCTTTCCCTACATGTAAAAACAGCTTTCTATTTCAGAAAGATACATTTACCTATGAGACCACTGCTGCCACAAAGAGTGCAATCGGGGCTAGATAGACCATGAACTTTTTAAGGGAATGGCAAAGAGCCTTGGTCTTCCTTTTTCCTGAGGAAAGCCAGGTTTGCAGTCCCGTGTCACGTAGCATAGACCCACATACACATCTAATTAGATATCTATATAGAGCAATCTTTGGGCTCGGCTCTTTAACCCCAAAGAACATAAGCAGTCTTTTTTCTCAGCTCACTTTTTGGCTCTCACCTACAGTACTTTTTCAGAGTCAGTCACGAGCCCTTGAACAGCCATCTGAATGATGCACACACAGGTGGAATATTGATGAGATGAAGCGCACACATCCGATTAGAAGTTAGATGGGCCATTTTTCATTCCTAAAGTGGTCTGCAAATATTAAGGGTCATTAAAATGAAATAAAAATAAATTTGTCTTTATGGATTGCTGCTCCTTTATGTCCCAGTCTTGCAAAGAGCTTCATGTAGGAAAGCAATTTTGTTTAAGTACAGCTTGTTTGCTGACTTCTTGCAAGATTATAGATTTCAACAATGTGAAAATGTCAACACACATATCCTGCTTTTGCCTTGGAARTGATTTTTTTTCAGTCAAAGCAATTATTTACTTTCTTTGGCAAAAGTGTAAGACTGACTTTTTCTGCTCATGAGTGAAGCTGTCAAGTTATGCTGCTTACTTGGGTGAAACTTCTCCACGAATAGAAAGACAGATGAAGAGCTCCTCAAGAGAGAAGAGTAGTTTCTTTCTGGTGTGTGCAATGGATGCAGACAGAGGACACTGTACCAGATCACTTATATCTCTACTCTTTTTTTCAGTGAAAAATTAAATATAGTGAAAGAAATATTTCAATATTGACTGGTTTTTTTCAACAAATTATTTATTTAAGGAAGGAGGGAATTCTGTTACATTCCTCATGGAACCTTTTCTGAATTGAACTTATTTGTGGCTATACAGCTTACAAAAAAAGTCTCTGTTTAGTGTCCATGATCTAAGTAAAATCTCCCATAAACAAGACAGAGATCCATAATATCCCTCAAATTTCAGTATTTCCAGGGCCAACAGAACTATTCTTTTTTTTTATAGGTTTGGTAGATATACAGGGCTGAAATTTTCTTGCTCACTGTCAACTGTAAATAATAATTTGGAAAAGCGTCATAGGTTTTCCTTTTACATATTTATCCTGCCGTGAATGAGAAACAATATATACAGTCTGTAAATACAATGAGGGGGATAAAGTTCACTGTCTGCATATAATTAAAGTCAGTGTTATTTTTTTACGCAAGTATTTCCATCCCAAGGAAAGGAAATATTTTTTATTAGATGGTGCTTACAATTTGGAGCTGTTTTTTAAAGAGTATAGAAGGAGAGAGAAGGAGAAAGAGGAGCTATTTTTTTATGGTAGGATGCATCCCTTTGACTCTGCATAAACTCTGAGTGTTATTCTAAAAAGGAAACACTCATATTTTTTGTATGGCAAATGAATTTATCTATCTGAATGGCAGGCACCCAAACTAGAACCAAAGGTTTGAGACAAACACTTGTGTTTCCTCCCTTATTGAATACTGACATTTTTAATGGCAGTATTCTGCCATCTCTGTTCGACGGGGAGCACTTCAGTACCTCCTCTCCAGAACTAGCAGCCCTCAGCAGCTGCTCACTACCTGTGTGTTGGGCTGGTCTCTGCCCTCTTCCCATGAGCAGAAGGAAAAGTGCAGAAACAGACCCTTAGAAATCATCCACTGTTTAGTCTATAAACACACATGATGAAGAAATCCTATATGTTAATTACATATAGTTAATTCTATTTAATATCTGTTTACCAAATCTTTTAGATAATTTCTAATAGTTTTTATGGCAGACCCTCCCTTGTCAGGAAGCCCTTAGGTTTTACCAGTATAATTTCCTTGCCTTCCTGACTGTACTGTTCAACATCTTTCCTTTCTCCTTTCTTCATGTTTTACAGAGCTGGCAGAGCATAGAAATAGTTCCGATTAATCAAAGAAACTTAATGCATCTCTATGGCTTAAAAGAATGTTTAAGGATCCAGCACTTTCCTTCGTAAGTTTAAGAAATGAAGACTTATATTTATTTTTCTTTAAAAGTTAGATGAAGTTCTTCATTTCTGACTCGATTTTTCGCAGAGCGTTTTCCGTTTGTTTTTTACCTTTCTGAGTCATCATGAAATCTAGCCCTTAGGAGATTAGCCTCTTTCTCACAGTTTCTGAAATACACAGTATATTTTGTTTTAAAAATCTGACTTCAATATTACTCCAGTAAGTAGAGATTTATCTCCACATTTTCAATTGAATAAAATGAGTTTAAAAAGCAACACGCTTCAATAGTTCTACTTCTGGAAGAGGTATAGAAATCTATAATGGCAATTTGTATTACATATATTCAATAGGGCTATGATAAAATTGTTTATTGTATGTCTGAGAAGGTTTGAGAAAATTACAGTAGTGTGTGTAAGTCTTTAAAAAGCTACTTTAATCCAATGTGCATTGTTCACAAAATGGATTCTCTTTAAAAACTCTTAACTCTTAAAAAAAGAAAAAAGTCTGTTGTTGATTCATGTTTTTGCAAACTTTCCAAAATGGAACTTTTTATATTTTTCATACAGTAATTAGCTCTCTGTAGATGTGAATGAGTCTTTGGGGAAATAAATGCACACCATTCTTGGGACTCATCAAGTATTTTTTTTCTCCTTCACCATTTCAAGTTCAAAAAATATTTTGGGCTCATGTATCACTTCTGACCACATAGTACTTTTATTTTCAGTGATCGTTATTTCTGAGATTACCATAAGAAAAAAAGGATTCTACCCTGTCAGTAGACTGATCTAAAATCTGTTAAAACAGTAGAAAATCTTGCAGTTTCTGCAGATAGTTTTGAAACAAACCAGGACTGAATGTTTTTGTCTTTTAGAGTTTAATTGAACTGCAGGTACTTCCTGTCTCCTTTCCATTTAATTTCAAGTTGTCTACGCAGGTTTCATAAGAAATATAGAGACAAAYATTGCTGGAACAATATTCAGCAGCTGTTGGTTTTTGATTGACTAAGCCTTTTAAAAAAATGCTCTTCAGAATAAAATATTGTTATTTAATGTTTATGTTTAGCCATGAACGGTATATTGCTGATAGTGAAGTAAGTCAGGGAATGCTATTGCACTCACTCCCATAGTTATTAGGAACATTACRGACACTACCACTGAGTAAAAGGACAGTGATCCAAATTACTTTCCCCTCTGGTTTTCTTCTGGATCCGAGTGACTCTTAAACTCTATAGCAGACTTGAACTGTTTCTACATGAAGCTGCTATATAAGCTCTTATACTTCATATTTTTATTACGTCTCATTCAAATGATCTTTTGCACCTTGAGTTTTTAATTTGATAAGCCTTGACTAGCAGGAAGATTTTTCACTGTGTTTAAGGACATTTTCCTCCTCTTAACATGATTAAGTATAAGATATTTTGCCTTTGCCCTCTCCAAGTTGTGCTGGAAGCAGATGTTAATATTTTATACACAATTTTCCTTAACCCATAATTGGCAATAAAGACAAAATAATGTAATGTTTCAAGATTCCTCAGTATTAACTAATTAAACCAGCAGCAGGCCTCGAGCATGGGACAATGGCAAACTTTCAGATGAATTAATTTTATGGAAGACCAGCTGAGTAATTGGACTCCAATTACAGGCTGTTTAGCTCCCTCATCACCTTCACATATAATTAAATTCAATTGGTTGATACAGCTTCTATTTTTATGAGGGCACTTACAAGCTTTTTGAACCCCACTGTGACTTTGGATCTAGGCCAATCAATTATTACTCATTTCTCTTTCAAATGGAAATTCTCTAGATTAGTCATATCTTCTATAATGCACTGCTCGCATTTAAAAGATGTCTTTTACACACATTGCAGCTGAGAAATGGACAAAGAGAAATGTTTATGGATATTTTTGTTCTACAAACAATATATAGGATGTAACTGTATATTTGTGGTTGATTTTGACGAACAAAGGCCACATGCTTTTATGAACTGTCTTGAGAGATATGATGCTACATTTCTTGAGAGATATGATGATACACAGTGTATCATTATATTTGCAAATGCTATGCTTGTTCATGTTACAAATAATTACTGAAATCGCTCATTAGATCTAAAATTGTCTTTATTGGCATGTGAAAAGTAAGTCATTATGTACAGCTAGCTGTGAATCCCTTAGTAGTCTAGTTTTCCTTCTTTAATTCCTTTTCAAATTAAATTAAAACATGGTTACTAATTAAAACAAAAAATTRAAAAACTAAAAACCCCTAAATTACTGCTTATCTAGTGAAAAATTTAACAGCCCCTAATCCATAGGTTGTTAAATAGTATGTCTAAAAGAAAGCAAAAATGTTTCTATTTTGAGAGTGCTAGAACTGTTTCTATCTTAAAGCACTTGACTTTGAATTAGTCCATATTTTCAACTGCAAACAGAACATGAATTATGCTTGTAAAGAGAACAAGAAAGATGCTTGTAACATTTCACCCATAACTAGTCTATAAGGAGATTAAACAAATGACTAGAACTGATATGACACTTTGCCTGTTCTTAGTCTATTGGTTCCAGTGTATTTATTTCCAAAGAGAACAATATATCATCGTTAATAAAACAGGAAGCAGGGAAGCAATAGTGACATCAGTGATCTTTTCCAGCTCTACTGAGTGATCAATAAAGAAAAAGGCAGTGTCAAATATGAAATATTACTTTTCTTTAGACCTTTCAGTTAGGGAAATACCAAACCTATTTCTTCAATCMTTAAACTCTGGAATTTGAATACAAGCCATTGATTAGCTATGTAAAAAATGGCRTTGAGACATGCCAAATTACAACAAAGTTTCTGTGAAACTGTGTTACTACTGATTGACTAGCAAAATAGAACATTAATGATTAATGGGTTTGTAACAAATACCAGAGAAGTAGTGTTCACTACCTTCTCTTTTGGGATTTCATTTCCCACAAGAGCAGAAAACTCACCTCTAAAAACAGCAGGAAGTTCTCCTCTTGGGCTTTTTTTTTCTCTTCCTCCCACAGAATTCAGATAGTATATATTAGAAAGTAAGTACTTCAGATCTTCAYTGCTTATTTTTGATTTTTTTCCTGATTACTCTGTAACTGAAAAAAGAAATCCATATTCTGAACAAAAGCCCTGACCTTTTGTACAGGCACATGATATACAGGTGGAAAAAATACAATAAAAAGATTCCTGATRAAAATGCTTTTCATTGTTTTAAGATAAGTGTGACCATCACATTAGAGGTTTGTCTTTTGTTTGTTTGTTTTGCTTGCTTGCTTGCTTGCTTTTCTTTCTGAATATCTAAGGAGCCACTTTAAAAGAAACTAAGGAGTTCATGTATCAAATCAGTATTTTGATTTTTCCTKCAAGAATAAATGTTAAATTGCTACCACTATTAATGCTGTAAATAAAGGTAGAAAATGATTTTTTCATATATGCCTCTTGTTTCAGGAGCATCGCAGATGCTGTCATTTGGATTAGACAGGCTGTGGTGATGTGTTTGGTGCCCCCAGTCTAGCATGTCTATCTTCCGTTAATCCAGTTGGTCCCCTTGATGTCACCACAAGTTCATTAATACTTTCTTTCTGCCAAGAAGACACAGCATTTATGCAATAAAGAGCATAACTAATAAGTTAGTATGGACCRTTGCACTTCTAGGAGAGAGAAGAAAATTGGTAGTGCTCTCACAGACCTAATATCAACTCACTTGAGGTGGCAGTCAGGAAAGAAAACTCTCTAGATATTATTTTTTTTTCCAAAGGCTGGATGCTTTAAATCACAGTGTTCATTAGACTTAGTCATCATTTCATCGTTTTGCTTCATCRAGCCTCTTTTTCCACATGTGTTTTGAAATATTTTTTTCTCCCTAGGTGGGTTAACTGAGATCAGAACGCACAACTGGGATTTCTTGCAGAGACAAAGTCAGAATCGATTTAGTTTAGAAGACAAACTGCACAGAGGGAAGGAAAGGAAAGACCTCATTCAGGGTATAATTTTACAGGATTTGTTATTCGTAAGTGAACAGCCACCTTTTCATGAATTTCTTTCTGAATAATGACAAGAATTAAAAAGAGAGTAAGTTGGTTCACCAGTACACTTACTCAGGAAATATAAACAGGTATTAGAGGTTTAGTGAAAACACTACCAGTACCACGAAGAGGAAAAAAAGAATCCCAGAAGGAGCATTTCCTACTATTTTTAGAGGTGAATTTTCTGCTCTTTTGGGAAATGAAACCCAAAATATTCATGATCTGGCTCAGGCATGTATTGACCTAACCATAACCTCATTAATTGTCCTCCTGCCATCCAGAGGTTTTTGTGTATCTTTTTTTCCCCTTTCTTTCCCTAACTCATGATTGAGAGCATATACTGCACTTTGAGAAACATCTTTGAATATACGACAAAAAAAAATCAAATCAGAAAGGCAAATTCCTTGCCTCCACATCTGGTTTCTTTAGAAGTTAACCATCAGGCATATTGTTCCTTTAATAGTATTGCTGATCTTAAATGTTGACTCCCATTCTGCACAGATTTGAACAATGCCAAATGAAGAAAACTTAATAAGAGAATCAAAAAGTGACTGAAATGTGCATGGTCTGTATATTTAGAAGCACATAGCTTTCTGTTATGTAAATGAAAGGCACTTAAGTATGAGGCAAAAACCTCATAATTGAATAGCTTTAAAGTTTAATCCCTGCAATACAGTGTATTGGCAATGCAGCATGCTGCTTCTGCGGCTTCGAAGACACTTTAACTCCTAATCGTTGATACCATCAGTGTTCCCCTCCAAAAACATTCCTCATATACAGTACAACAAAGAACAGTGTGTGCCCATGGCCTGAGCTTAACAAAGTGCATTGAGAAGGACGGCTTCCTGGGCAGAAAAGCACATCAATAACACAGTGGGAAGTGGCACCAACAGAAGGTAAACACGGGTCAGTCAGGGAAAGCTTAGTAGGTGGTGGGGCACAGATTTTCACATACAATGAAGGGAATGACATCAGAGAGATTCATCCTTCTCTGTGCTTGAATTCTCAGTTATTAACTAAGGCATAACATCATACGGGACAACAAAGGCACAGAATCAGCCAGTTTTTGACTGCCTCACAGATGGCACTTAAATGTAGATTTCAGTGCTGCTGAGAGAATGACTGTGGCAATTGTGTTAGCTGAACCGTTCAGCTCAGGGAAAACAAAACAAAACAAAAAAAGTGATGCATTAATGTTCTGGTTAAGTAAATATTATTCAGACATGTAAGCCACTAGGCTTACCCAGTTCTCTGTCATTATTTATTAGGTACATGTGAATGGTGTGTAAGAGTTTCAAATTCCCAAGCATAATTTTTCTGTCAAGGACTGGCAAAAAAATAATAAAAAATAGTTGTTCCATGTATGTAGCTGCTTATATTTKATAGCTGAGCAGGAAATATTTTTTTTTAATTTATTTTAGCCAGATTTAGCAAGAGATGAGTCTTCTTCACAAAAGAGGCTTTTCTTTTCCATGCTATATTAAAGTGTATTCCTCTGTAACCCTTTTTTATCTCTGACCTTTTTCCTAATAGGGAAATTGTTAAGGAATAGGGAAGAAGTTAAATGGCACTCATATCAGACAGGAAGATGATTTTTACAAGCTGCTTTGATTATGAAGAGTGTTTATTTATGGAACTGTTCACAGATTTTTAATTCACTATCTTGATTTTGATTAGTGCTTTATACTGCAATTTTTAATTTTGCTCACAAAATTTAGACAAGAAATTTCTGTCCATGAAACTTAAAAGGATTTTGTAAATGCCATTGATTCTTTACTGCAGTGGTATCTAAACTTTTTTGACTGTGTAACTATATAAAAAAAATTATGAGTATGCACTGCCAATGTATGCACATTTATGTTTTTCTTTATAATTTGTATACACATACTACTGTACTAGCATATTATATACATTATAGAACAGGCATAAAATTAGATATTAAAAATAATGAGACAAAGATGAAATAAAAACCTGCTATTTTTAAAAATATATTTTATTCAATAATGATCCAAGAAAAATTCCTCCTGCACCCCAGTGGATTGTCTTGTGCACTCCATTGAGTGCACACACACCACTTTGGAGACAACTTCCTTATTAACAATTTGCCATCTAATAATTATCAATTATAAAAATCTAAAACTCACTGTAGAAGGAATATCTTACAACAAAATATACAGAAGCTTTATTAATGTTATCCAAACTTAAGTTTTCTTTCCCAATTTTTGAAGTACTAGTTTAGTGGAACTTCCTGCAGACCRTAATTGCAGGTCTTCCCAATGAGACCTTTGTCCAAATTAGATATCCATAACTGCAAAAGGCTATGACTTTGCAGGAATGGAAGACTAACATGGAAGAAACAGTGAGGTACATGCTGGAAAATGTGTTACTTAATTATCAGCTTTGTTATAGTTCCAGTAGTATAGTAAAAAGAGAAGTCAAAGTAGATTTCCAGGCCTAGATTGTAAATCTGAAAATGGCCACCTGCATAAGAAATCTTATCTATCTAGGATGTCAGTGAGTTGGTCTTTTGCTCAGACAAGCAGCATATGCTTTTCCAAGTGCTTTCACTTACCAGAATAAATGAGTTTGTTTATCCAAAAGAGTTCAGGAAATTAACTAATTTATTTGATATGGATTTTCACATGACCACAACCCAGTAGTGACACTGGAGATCCKAGGTATTTAATGAAGCAGACCAAAGGGTGACCTACTTCATGGAGGCTGTTATCCATTGTAGTGATGGCTTTTGCCAAGTGAGCAAAGTCCATGACTGAGTATGTTTGAAAAAGAGCTGCATTTATCAAAAGTTATCTTTAAAAAATAAGAATACAATCTTCTTGTTGTTTATATTTATTTTGTATATCTGTTAAGAATGTGTGGCTATTATTTGAACAAACAAGCCAAATCACTCCATACAGAGAGGGTGCAATGAGAAACAACCACAAAGAAAGCTCCTTGCTGAATTCATGGGCCTATAAGRACTGAGTTTTGTAGTTCAGAGCCCCGTAAGATGGATGTGCCAATTTCCTATCCTCTGGAAATATTTTATTACACTGATGATTCTTTTTTTTTCATATTTTTTTTTAAATATTCACAGCTGAAAGAGATGAAAACACTTAGAAGAAAAAAAGAACACAAAAAGGTCAGGTGGAGGAAAGAATTTAAACACCTAATAGGAATTTCTGAATTTGGAAACCTATATTGTTTATATAGTCAATAGAATTTTCCTACAGTGATTTGAAGCATCTAAAGGTTAGAAACCAGTCTCTGGAGGCTATAAATAAAGAGCCTAATTAAGGCATCCACACTGATATTGTTACCTCACATTACTCTCTACTCTTCTTTTATGTTGACCATTATAAGTAGCTTTATAAAAACATTGATTTCTCATTTCTAAATAGTAGGTTGCTTTGAATATTTCATGGTTCATGGATGTTGAGAAAAGCCAGCCAAGGGTAAGGAAGATCTAGGATTAACAATATAGTGCATTGCTTAAGGTAAGTTAATGCAACGAAAATGTTAATATCTTTCCTGAATATATCTTGTTCTGATTAACTCTCCGAGAAGTTTATGAAAATATCTTTGTCAGTCATTACGTTTCCATGCCTTCATATCCAGGTGATGATTCAAAATTGGTTTGCACTGGGAGTATTTTTTGTTATCTATTGTTTGAGAAATTATTTCAGATGTGAAAAGTAAGCAAAATAAAATGGCATATTGCAGCATCTTAGAAGAAAAGAATCCTACAAAATTCAAGAAAAGATGAAAACTTTTTATCTCAATGAGTTTCAGTAATATAAGAACTGATGGCTATTTAAACATACCAACGTCTACAATTTTTACCTGAAATGTCTATGACAGCAACATGTAGGATACATTGATTTAGCAAGGACATAAAATGGAGACATGGAATTACCATCTTCACGAGATTCAGCATGAGCTGCAATCAATCAGCAACAAGTCAAAGCTGCAGCATGTTCTCTTTGTCTATGCAAAGATATACTTCTGTTTCTGTCACCTTAAATCTCTCTTCTCCAGCTATGGGTTTATCCTTATATTGCATCTAGTGATTATAAGCATAAGATTTCTGCAGAATGGAGACTGCATTTTTTTTTAACTAGAAATCTGGATGCAGCCCTGAGGGCTGAATAGGGCCCCTGGTTACTCTTCTGATATATTCAAAAAGAAGAAAACAACACCATGCTTTCTTAAAGGTTAACCTGTAAGTTCCCACAGACATAATTTCACATATAGGTGGGGACATTTTAGAATCTAGTGATTTTAGAAGACACAGAGGTGACTGTGGGGAAACCCAGATTTCCACGCAGAAGCTCTGCCACTATTACTAGCATGATCACATTTCTGTCTCCTCAGTGAAGCACCTGGTATCAGTGGAATGAAGTGAATCTTGTTTATCAAGGAAACCATACAACGTTCCTGCAAAGGCACAGAAAAGTCTCACTGGCTACATAAAATGCTATTAAATAAAATAATATTTTATTTGTAGTAAGTGGAAGGTATGACTTTATGAACTAACTAGCAGCTTTGCCCAAGCAAAAAAATATGACTGACTGAGGAAAAAGTGTTAATTTTTTCATTTATCAACAAAAGAATAAGAAGGTTGTCCAGAAAAGTGTAAGCCAGTTGATGGAAAATGCTGGATTTTTTCAATTTTATTTCCTCCACCTTTTTTCCTCTCTTCCTTTCCCACCTCCACCACAGGAACTCGCTCATGATAATATTGCTCAGATACTTTTCAAAGAAAGAATTTTTATTTATCAGTTTTGATAGAACATTGCAAAACAGTGAATTTAAAAACATCAAATACCCTTTTAAACCTCATCTAGCTTCTTATCTGGCTACAAAGCTTTCATTTTAACTTGTGGGAGTAAGTTAGCAAATAACAAGGCAGCAAAATCTGTTCAATGAGAGAAAATTATTGAGAATAGTCAAATCTAAATGTGGCTGCAAATGCTTGTGCAAAGGTCAGACAGCACTGAATGAGGAGGTGATCAGATGAAGAGGTGACAAATTTGTAAATGAAATTACTTTCATATGAAGTAATAAAAATAATACTAACAATGCATGTAGAATAGGAGGCTCTAAATTACGTCTAATTGACTTCTGTGAGTCATTGCAGATCTATGAAACTGTCAGGAGTGGTCAGAAAAAGACCTTGTAGAAGTGCTAGAAGAAAGACAAGTATGATCAGCTATTTGAGGGAAGACTAAATAGATTAAGACTTTTTGTTTAGACAAGAACAACTGAGAAAAGTAAGCAATGAATTAATAAACTTTTAAAAAAAGTATTCCAGACATTATTCATGTGATGAAGAACTGAAATCTGGAACTCGTTGGCACAAAGTGACACAAGGGATGTTAAGTACAGGCAGGTGTGGGTAGCGCAGTACGAGTAGATAGACCCACTCGTCTGTACATTAAAATGGTGTGATCCATATTCAATGTTCAGTAAAATATCCAAGTCTACTACCTATCAGGGGCTTAAAGAGTCAGTCACTCTATAATTTCCCTCTCTGTTTTTGTTGTTGTTGTTGTTGTTGTTGTTTTGTAATTCTGTCCTTAGGTATCTCTTACTGATCAGTAACATCAGAGACGTGATGTTTGCATGTTTTTTCTCATCAAGCATGTCTGTTTTTATCCTGTTTAGATTTTTGTGCATTTTATTTCAAATTTCTAAAAAAAAAAAAAATTCAAAAAATCAGGTAGAAATCAGATAAATATATGTAAATAATTTTTTTCTACGTTATTTCAGCCTTAACTGCCTCTGCTATGTTTACAACAGTCTTCAAGTTTATATTGACTCTCAGCATCTTATAATTTTGTTCAAACTTTTCTACTCAGTCTAATTTCATAATCACTTTGATGAATAAATACAGATGTATGCACTTTGTACATAATGTGTATGTGTATGAATGTGTATTTATGAAATATATGAATGTGGGTATGCAAAATAGATTTGATTTTACTGTTAGTGAAATAGCTGCTTAATTGATAGATACAGGAGAAAAAAACTCCATAGATATCATGGTTAGTCAAAATAAACCTTAACATTTCAAAAGAAACTCAATTTGAAAGGTTTTTGCCAGAAAATTAGACTCATGTTTATGAATAAGAAATAAGCTGAGCTATAAATTAATATTTAATGCTAAAAAAAAAAATTAAAAATCCATGTGCCATTAATTACAYTACATTCCCAGGTTAGACTTGCTGATAGATTGCATTAAAGATTTCTAAAACTCCTTTTCTACGAAGCTCAAACAACAAGCCAGAAATTCTCTGGATTCATCACAGCTTATCATATCATAGCTCCTTTTTGGAATCTGAAACATGGTTTGACTCTAATATTTGGTGTTAAGATTTCAAATTTAGTGTTTTGGAAGAATCCAAACTAGTTTTATCTTCCAGTGCAACAATGCATKTACGTCTGAGTCTTTCAGAATTACCACCCTCTCCAACACGGCTTCATTTCAAAGAATGTGATTTTCAAAATATTAATGCGTTAATATTGTAGCTTTTCAGGAAGTGCTTTCCATTTAGAATATTTCTGGGACTCCTACAGTATTTTATTGCAGTAATTGCAGGTTAAGGCTGTGAGAGGAGGAGGGGAGTACCCTATAGAGAGATAACATTTCACTAATAAAGAAAAATGCTGCAATATCTTTTCACAAAAAACTTTACCACAGGTGCATTTTCTGTAAGAGAACATATACTTCCAAATTAAAACCATACAATTTTCTTGCATCCATAAAATTATACTTGTTAGTCTTGGCATCTTTGACCCTAAAGAAAATATGCTTCTCAGAAATACTATAGAGTAGCTAGTGGTTCTGGAAAAAGTAAAACATCAAGGGAACTTTCAACTTAATATATATTGGCACCTCATGACATTTTAGTCAGTACTGCTTATTCAAGGAGGTAAGGAGATTTTGAAAGACCATTTAGCAAAAATCAGTCTGGTGGTGGATTTATAAACACAGTACATTATAACTGTCTGACAGAAAGATAGAAATAATATCCCATTTGCCATTAAAGCTGCTCCAAGAAAGAGAAAAGGAAGAATTCTGTCTGGGCATGGTCAGTTTAATTTTGACAAATTCTCAGAGCTCATCAGACTGCCAAATGACACTGAGAAAGAACAGATACACCCCCTTCCTGCCCCTCCTTTCCCTTCTTAGTTCCTTAACGTATTGGACCTTTTCCATTAATTACACTGCAAAACACTGCTGTCGTTGGCAATACTCTCAAAGGGAAGGATTAAACAATTTGGGTTCAGAAGCACATTGCACAGTAAAAATCAGACTTCCATGAAGTTTTTGCCATTCAATATTTAGGGTGCTCAGAGAGCACTGGAGATTGATCTCAATAATTTCATTCATTAATAAGAGGATATGGAGTCAGACCTAACAGGACAGACATCTGTTGCAACATCAACTTGGAATTCTTTTTACATATTAAGAAGTTCAGGGGAAATAAAACTAATGGGTGTTGGGATCTAAAACCTGAAATAACTACAAATGGGCTCCATCTTTTCTTTGCGAGCTAAGTTTATCTCATATGTTACTTTTTACTTTTTATACTTTGCATTTTGATTGCCATGGAGATGACAGAAATATCAGCTGGAACGAAGAATTAGTATTAACATTTTACCAGATATTGAATTATTAGTTATTAAATCAAAATGCATTTTCATTAGCAGAGATATTTCACCAAAGCAGTGTCATTTAGAGAAAAGCCCAATGTTCATGTGATGTTTTTTTCAATTCCTTTTTCCTGGAAGACAAGGCAAATTGTTTCAGTTCATTTTAATTTGTTTTGCAAGCATTATCTTCCCAGTGCTTTTATGGAAATAGGCAAAGAATTCTCTTGAAAACATATTTGGAGTAGAGGCAAATATGATAACATATTTTGCTACACTTTTTTTTTTTTAAGGTTTTACAAAACTATAAATAGCAACTGCATGTAACAGTATTAGAAAATTCATGTATTGAGTTACATTTCCACAGGCATTGTCACACAGTTGATTTTATGCCTTGTGTTAATCATTTTGGAACAATTTTACAACAATCCATTTACAATCAGTTTTTTCCAGTTAATTAATTTCCAGTTAGTTCTGACTTATTCAGAAGTCCCCTCAAAGTTTCAGTTTATGACTTTTAATCACAAGGACTCAATGACACAAAGAATTTAGGCCAGAGTTGAAACCTGGGAGGATCTGTGAGGTCAGAACAGATTTTCAAGAGACAGTCTCCCCTAGTTATGCCAAAATTCCTCTCCCAGCAGTGGATTGATTATGCCCTGCTGAATAAGAGGGTCTCTTTTTATTGTCAGGTCCCTGAAAAGCAGCAGCATTTCAAAACCAGGGGAAAAAAGGACCAAAAGGAGGAAAAAAAGAATGAAGCGTCTCAGTCAGACTTCATATCCAATATTTCCGATACTTTTGCTTGTCTTTGATCATGCGTTATATAATTCAGTTATTTTTATTTACTCTTCTAGATTATTTTTAAAGAATAAATGTAAAGGGGTAATGGGAATAGCTGCTAACGATTGAAAATCCAGGCTACAATGCATTACTCTCTAGAATGGTAACACCAAGTGAGGTACATCTTCATTTTGCCTTGATAACATAAGAAACAAGTTGCTGTAAAGGAAGCTTTGTAAACTGTGATCAAGGCAAATAATCAAATAGAGAATTTGAAGAGGATCACTGAAATGACTTCTCTGTTGAGTAGTACTTATCTTGCAGGTAATGGCAAACTTTGAGACATTTGAATATTGCTGTTTATTTAACTATATTTTTCTGTCGGGTTTTTTGATTGGTTGTTTTGGTCGGRTTGTCAGTTTGGGATGTTTTTTTTGTTTGTTTTCCTTACAAGGAAGCAAAATATCTTTTCGAACTGCTCATTCATTTATATTCAGAGCCTCTCTTTTCTGGATGGTTAGTCCACAGTTATTCATCTTCTCTTTTCAGAAGTTTGATCTGGAAACTTCTGCTAAAATTTTGTGTTATATAAAAGACAATCAAGAAGATAAATGGGGAGAGGTTTGGTAAGGCAATATTGGTAAGGCAATAATTCTACACATTATTTTTACAATAATGTGTAGAATACTGCTAACTTTTGCCTTAAATAACTGAGGACAAAGATTTGAAATAAGTGTCATATTCCTTTTTTTTTTTTTTTTTTCTAACTGAAACAGCTGCTATAATTAGAAAAAATACAGTACTTCTTGGCCACATAACCCCTTGTCCAGGCAATCAGACGAATATAATAGGAGATGGAACAAAAAAGATAATAGAATCTCATTCACTAAAGGATAGTCAGAGAGCATATTTTGTACTTGACTACAGAACATTATTACTGTAAATCAGGATCAATGTCCCGTGGGATGTCATCTCCATTTAATATATTTTTTCTGGTGTCATGCCTGTGCTATTACACTGAGCAAGCCATGTTGGTCTGGAGACCTACAGTTGCAATTGAAAAAAAAGCCATAGGAAGGCAAATTCATAGTCAATATTACAGTGCAGTTACATTGGTGAAAAAGGATTTTTTTCTTTTTAATTTTCCAAACAGTTTGATTCCACTCCTTTAGGTTTTAGTAATTTTTATTCTAGTGTCGTCACTTGTGAAAAGGTTCTTTACTCCAATCTATGTTAGGGCACAGCTGAAAAGATTGGATCAAATTCACTCCTGAGGCAACTCTGTTAATTTCAAAGGAGATAAATTGCAAGTGAGTTTGTCTAATGAAGATTTGCTCAACATCAGTGAAAAAAAACTATTTCCACAATTATGGGTGCTGTTATCTTTGAAAAACTATTTGAATGATCTAGAAAAATCATAACATATTTGAAAGAAAAAACACGTATAAGTAACATATGCACACATCCTTTCCAATGCCCCTATATTCTTTAATTTTTGCTTGCACTAACAGACATCAGACTTTAATATTACTCTTGAAGCTTGAAGCTATGTTGCTCATTAATCAGGGTAAGAGCATGGCCCATGAGCACTGGACCATGAACTTCTCTGCTACTTAATTCCTTCTTGCTTTTTGTCTATCTTGCCCTGTGCTATCCAGGCACAGTATGGGAGAAAGCAAGGTCAGGCATTGTCCATCACAGCCTGTGTGGGCCAGACCACCCCACTCTGAGAAGATAAGAGAGACTGCCTTCAGGACCAGAGAAATCACAATCTTGTCCATTTTTTTATATTAGTACACATGTGATGTTTGTGGCCATGGAGAACCACACTGGGAGAAGCCTGCTCATCATTAGCAAAGGTCAGTTTAGTGCTGCCATGATACCTAAAATTATTTAAAAAAAAAATTCTCTCATGTTCGCTGATGGAGGTTATTAAAATCCGCTTAGGCTTTCTAGTTCGCCTTCTTTTTTCTTGCTTTTACAGAATTTTGATGGGCTAATAGCAAAGTTTGAGGTCATAGCTACTTATTTGGCTTTCTGAGAGTGACTGCCCTTTGTTTAAAAAGGAATCTTAATTAATGATAGAATACATACCTACACTGTGTTCTCAGTCTGTTCACACATAACTGTGTGTGTCCTGGAGAAATGTAGATGACGGAACCTCAGTTTCAGTGAAGTAATTACTGTTTTCGCAGAGACTGGTAAATGTAAAACTCAGTACAAATGATAATAGTTATTGCTACTATTATTTGCTTCCAAAGCACACGTGGTATATGTCCTTAGGTACTTAGAGAGAAAGTTGTACTATGAGTTCAGATTAAGAAGCAAAATTTCCTTTTATCTCTCTCTTGATTATCCTAAATTCAGACCTCCATTAGTAGATATTTGCTGGTTGTTTATGTGTTGACTAAAGGGGGAAGATGGACAAAAATATGGGTGTAATTAAGATTCTGCTTCTTGACTGACGTAACTGAGATAGTTTTGATCAACAAATCCCTGTATTTACTTTAAAAGAAATGAGAGGAAAAAAATATTGTCTCASAAAATTACTTTCTTCTTTCAGTTTATCCGCTACTTAGATATTCATGAACTTTTCCTAAGAAATTTTGTTTGCTGTTTAAAAAAAAAAAAAGTGTGATCTTTGGTAAACACCTGTTATCCTTTATCTTTTCTTCTGTGCAATTTTGTAGTTATTTTGATCATCTAATAGTTTGTCTAAATCAATTATCCAGTGGTGAGTGGAAATTCAGACAGGTAAAATGTTTCAGGGTTATATTTCTACTGTACTGATGGAAACAAATTATTTCTCTCAGATGAGGTCAATTAGGTACAACGCTTTATTAAAAATTACTGCCACTGTGTACCAACAGGCTTTTCCTGTCTCTGCTCTGTTATGCTGTTGTGTCTAATTTTGTGACATTGATTTCAGCAATGCATGGGCCTTTTCACAGAATCATAGAACCACAAGTTGGAAAAGGTCCTCAAGGTCATCAAGTCCAAGTGTAAACCTCACCCTGCCAAGTTCACCACTAAACCATGTCCTTAATTTTAATTTTATTTGTCCTGTTACCCTTCCTTGAGAGGCATACCTTCTAGAACAGTTGTCACAGAATCACAGAATAAGCTGAGTTGGAAGGGACCCACAAGGATCATTGAGTCCAACTCCTGGCCCTGCTCAAGACAGCCCCAAGAATCACACCATGTGCCCGAGAGCATTGTCCAAACTCTTGAACTCTGCCAGGCTGATGCTGTGACCACTTCTCTGGGGAGCCTCTTCCAGTGCCCAACCACCCTCCAGGTGAAAAAGCATTTTGAAATATTCAACCTAAACCTCTCCTGACACAACTTCAGGCCATTCCCTTGRGTCCTGTCACTGGTCACAAGAGAGAAGAGATCAGCATCTGCCCCTCCTGTGCCCCTCTCCAGGGAGTTGTAGACTGCAATGAGGTCTCCCCTCAGTCTCCTCCAGGCTGAACAGACCAAGTGCCCTCAGCTGCTCCTCACACAWCTTCCCCTCAAGGTCCTTCACCATCTTCATTGCCCTCCTCTGGACACTAATAGTTTAATGTCTTTCTGATATTGTGGCAGCCAAAACTGCACACAGTATTCCAGGTGAGGCTGCCCCAGTGCAGAGCAGAGCGGGACAATCCCCTCCCTTGCCTGGCTGGCAATGCTGTGCCTGATGCACCCCAGGACACAGGTGGCCCTCCTGGCTGCCAGGGCACTGCTGACTCATAACTTGTGCACTACTGTCATGTACACAGAACAATGATACCAAAGCTGCTGTTAAAGTTGTAGTTCTATGGAAGTAAAACAAGCAATAGCAATATTTTCATAATAAAATATGCTTAATCTTTTAATCTTGCATATAATCTATGAATTAATATTTTAAGTGCCTCAATGGAGAAAGTATTGCAGTAGTTTTATATTGATAGCACTGGCAACCTCTGTCTCTCTCTTCTTTTGATAATAAAGATGGTTAAAGATATATGCGACAACTGCTATAGAAATTTTGTAAAATTTAATCAGATTTGACACAAAACCCTATTGCTCTACTGCATAAAATGAAAATATAGATATGATGGTTTCAGCATGATCATGACATGGAGTTTTATACCTCTATCTCACCCAAAAAAAGCTGTCAAATATTTTTCTGTGTCTGGGTAAGTCTCAGGCTCAAGAGAGTAAACTGGCCAAGTCTCGTACTATTCAGGTTTAAATTATTAGTGTGGGATGTGGAAAGCAACAGGAGACTTTGGATGAGGTTATATCATCTCCTCTGCTTTGAGTGTATGTGCCTGGTTTTTGTTCGTGAAGTTCTTAACATAGGGTTCTGATTAGATTTGCAGTTTCTTCTAGATGATCAAACAGTACAATAGTACTAACCCTTCTTGCTCCRCCTGCATCTGGTTAAGAGCTTGTGTGATTTCCTCTCCAAGCAGAGTCCTTCTCTGGTGACTTAAAATTTTATTACCATAATGGTGGAGTACAGCAAAAATAGAAGGACACCTTAAATTCATGCTGAGGATATAAGTGACACWATATAGCTGCCCATTGGATAGAAAGGAGCAATTTATAGTGAGCACAGTGATGTTTGTATGTAAGGATATATATATATTGATGGCCGTTTGACTCCTTTGTTGAATTCTGAAGTCAGTTTTGACTCAAAAAATCTCCAGCTAACCTGGCAATGATCCATATGGGACACATTCTCTCACAGTTCAATGTGCAACCAAATCAAAGACAGAAGTACAGTCTGGAGTTAAAGGATATTTGTCCCTGGATTGCCCTGAAATAATCAGATATTTTACTTTTAAGTTTTGCAATTTAAGGATTGCAATACATATTTATAATCTAATGGACTTGCACTGATTTTGGCTGGGATAGAGTTATTTTTTTTCCTAGGAACTTGTATGGTTTTATGTTTTGAATTTGTGATGAAAAGAGTGTTGATAACGCAGGGTTGTTTTAGCTGTTGCTGAGTGGCACTAACACAAAGTCAAGAGCTTTTCTGCCTCTCACTCCACCCCAGTAGTGAGCATGCTGGGGGGGCACAGCTGGGACAGCCAATGCCAAATGGGCAAAGGATATTGTTCTTCCTCCCATACCACACAGTGTCATGCTCAGCATGTAACACAGGGGAAAGAAGAAGTAAGCGGGGACATTTGGAGTGAAGATATTTGTCTTCCCAAGTCATCAGTACATGTGGTGGAACCCTGATTTCCTGGAGGTGGTTGAACACCTGTTTGTCCATACGAAGTGACAAATGAATTCCTTTTTTGCTTTGCCTGTACCTGTCTGCAAAAGCAGCTTTTGCTTTACCTATTAAACTCTATTTCAACCCACACGTTTTCCCACTTGTACCGTTCTGATCCTCTTCCCATCCTAGCAGAGGGGASTGAGTAAGAAGTTGAGGGGCTGAGCTGCTGACTGGGGTTAAAAAGTGATCGTACTCTATGAATGATAGCAAATGTGTCACTTCTCTGGCTTTTTAAGTGTATTCACACTGTGGTTTTTTAACCCATACTAACTTATTAATAGTAAATACAGCAGAATATAATRAGGTCACCTATTTTTAATTTAATTTGCCTTTAGATCTGAGTTAAACTATTCTAAGTTTCCACATTATTGTCTTCCTCTAGTTCCCTTTGTCTGTGTTTAATATTTGCTTAATATTGGAAAATGATAGAGTTTTTAATAATATCGACACAGTTGRTATCGACAGATGAATCTACCCTTGAGTCAGGGGGACAAGATAGAGGTAGGTCCTTCAAATGATGCAACTCACCCGCAAATTTAGGCAAATCTTGCCCCAACRTCATGAGTTTTACATCATATAAACACAAGCTTAAGAAAATAGGTGACCCTTAAAGTAGAGTTAACTGAATTCAGAAATGGCCTTAGGAGATGTCTCTTTCATACAGAGTAGTTCTTCTTTTATACTTACTCTTTGTACTCATAGATGCTGATTTTATTTCTGTGGAGTTTCTCTGTCTTAGGTAAGTAATATCTCTACTTTTGCACAATCTGAAGKCCGGTGATTGTGTCCTTTGGCTAAAGGTCAGCTAAAATATAGATTGTTTTAATTATTTGGTCTCTGTATCRTAGCTAAACCATGGATCTATCTACTCTTTCATCCATTTCTAAGATATAAAACCTGTCCCRCTTGCAGTTTTGGAGCATCCCAACAACCGGTGCTTGCTATGCACTCCTTGAAAATTATGTTATCTCAAGTGCTTACTCTGTGTTGTTCATTCATCGTACTGCAGACAAGTATGGATCTTCTATACCTGGGACAGGTCAGCGAGGAAATTGCAGGSACATAGAGAAATTTCAAGCACCTGGAAATATCCAATATGAGGGCAACCCCTATCTTATGTCTCATTCTTCTTTTGGATATGGCTTTAAATAAATTGTATTTACTTTGCTCACCAGTTCAATACAATTTCAAGCTCATCGTATTCCGTATTGTTGGTTTCAGTTCCATGTTCTTCTTATTAACAGCTGAGATGTTAAAATTATGTTGGGATTATATAATTTAATATCTTAAAGGGATTATTTAAGACTTTTCAGGGGTTTGCTTTTTATTTTTATTGATCATTTCATATAGAAAGCTAAACCAAACTTTTCTGCTTAGTAGAGCATAAAAATCACATCATTTTGCCATTTTCCCCACTGGTTAACAGCTGTGCAGCCACTAAGTCAGTTAGAGGAGGCTACCTTAGCCCTGAAAATTGCAATTTGGCAAAAAAAAAGTTAAGCATTGAAGGCTTTTGTGAGAATTGCCTTGGATAACAAAGTACTTTTAGAAGTTTTGACTAACTWAGCAGTGATATAATTATGTGATCCTTGCAGGAGGTATCAGAAGCAAACCACCCAAAAAGTAATGAATGCAGTAGTTATATGGCTTTGKTTTGGTTTGGTTTTGGTTGGTTTTTATATTTTTTTTTTTCATGCAGAGAACAGACACCTGAGAACTGGCTGCAGATTTATTCGAGTTAAAGAATAATGAGCATCATGTATCAGGTACTGGAAATAAGAAATGTGTTGCAGCTGGAAATACGAGTCTGTTAATTCACATAAGTATTGCTACTTAGACGAAGGGTTTTCTTTATGTTGGATAGAAAATGTTTTTRCTTTTATAATTTCTTGGCAAGGAGTCTAATTGTAATTGTTGCCAGATGGGTGGTCTCAGGTGAGTTTAAAATAGGCAGCCTTCAAGCAACACTTTAATATTCTGACCTTCTCATTGGGAAAATTTCCTTTATAGGCCCTGTARGAAGTTGGTTTCCACAAATAATATATTTGGTATAGAAGGAAATTCCTYCCTCAGATTCTAGTAAGTTAGTAAGACTAGAATTACTCAGCTGGCCTTCATAGCACTAAACTTCGTTCACGTCTGCTACACTGAACTATTTAGGGTCATTTGCAAAACAAAATTTGTAATTGCCTTCTTCTTGTAATCTGCCTGTCTAGCATAGCTGCAGAGCAGGAATTGCAGTGATCTCCTTAATTCTTTCTGCAGAGGATTGATACCAGTCAAAAACATCACATCCTTTAAATCGTACTAGCATAGGCAAGCTCGCTTCTTAGACTTGTGGAATAGCTGCACTTTCACATGAAAAAGGTCAATCTTTAATTATTTTATGGAGCATAAGTTTCAAACGAACTAAAGCAATATTATCTACACATTTGAGCTACCTCAGATGTCTAACCAGCTGCCTGGCTACACAGATATTATGAATTCTTCCACACTAAATCATAGTTCCAAGCACAGAATCTGGTGCTTTCTGATAGCTGGTGGATTTGTGACCTCCTTGGAATAGCTGGAGCTGTAAACCATTGAATGGATAAATGATGCATAACGGTAGTTTCTTCGTCTGTGACAGATGCAATAATGGCCTGGGCATATTTTTCAGGTAATATAAGCAAAAACTTTGTCCATTCTTCTATCTCAGAAGTCTTACTTTTTGGAGTTTTGTGCTAGAAATGGCGTGTACTCTCTGCTTTTAAAAAAACCTTAAAAATATATCTACAATGGATATAGCAAAAAGTATAAAACCTTATTTTTCTTCATGGTAGTATTCAGATCATTCTTATTTTTGGTTTTTCTTAGCATGTTACACATGTTAATTATATAATATCAGGCAACTAAAATTCCTTTAGAAATTTCTTTAGGAGGATCTCTCTTTTTCAAATTTTAAAATGTTTACTACGCTAACAATGTTTTGAACATTTTTATGTTTTCACACTTAATTTATATGTCAGACATATAAAGCCTTTTATCTATGACTGAAATATCTTCTGCTACTGTCAAAAGAGCTAGTTGTACTGCCAAGTTTGGAACTAGGACTTAAGCAGAGTTTTCAGTTTTCACTGTTTATTGCCTTTTACTTTTTTGTTTTCATATAGCGTTTCTCTTGAAGCTTTTTTTTTTTTTTTGACATTAAATTGAAGGAGTTTTGTAGATTGTAGAGGTTTCATTTCTTTAGGCAACCTAGAAAGTCTTCCCAGTCACCAGACATAAATTCGTGCCTGATTCTGCCCTGACTCCATAAAGGGTCAAGGTCTTGATGTAGAACATCCTCTTCCCCATATCTAGGGAAAGGAAATACAGGAAAGGGGTCTGGACAGATTTAGATAAAGTCTTAGCTGCTGTGGTATCCTTATTCAGTGGTCTTAATCCYTACAGGTAGGTATGACATAAATACATTCTAATATTTGCTTTAAAATGGATGTTTGTCTGCCAGCGACCTTATTTGTTGCATTTGGTACAAAATGTAAGGACAAAAGGTAGGTAGAAATTAATTTAACTTTAGTTTAAATGGCTGTTGACATTAAAGCCTGTCACACAGGTACTCTTTTACTAGCAGGAGATACCAAGAGGCACATAACCTCATGATGTTTTCCCTTCCTTGTCTGCATATGGAGGACAGCTGGGATAGTGAAGTTTATAACATAACCAGATGCGTCCTAGTTATTTAATAATTTAAAACTACTTTACATTAAAAATGTAGTTTTTCTGCAGATCAGCCTATTCCAATTAAATTAGTTGTTTCAATGTACAATTTTATATGTTTGGGGTTTTTTTTTTAATATACATTGAAAGAAAAAAGTAAAATTATGTTAAGAAATGAACACCTAATTGTAGAGAGAATGCTAGAGCAATAAAAATTCTAGAATAGCATCATCTGCTGCTGTCTGTATTTAGGTAATGCCTAGGAATCCAAATAATGTGTTATGACCTTTCTCAGCTATGTGGTGTGAAGTACAGCTAAAGTATTTTCTTGCTCCAGTTGAGGTGACAGTCTGTGTACTGAAYGCAGGATGAAAACAGAGCACTGCAAAGAGACCATGAGACAAACATTGCTTAGCAATATAGACTATGTTTTACTGCACCAATTGCTTAGGGGCTTTGGTTTCTTTTATGCATCATAGCCAATAACAGCTTTAGGAAGAGAATTGATGGTGGATTACAAGATAGCTCTAGAAGTCTTTTAAAGGAGATCCTCCCAGGCATGAAAGGCAGTATGAGAGTAAGCCTGAAATTGCTTGCTGCAAAATGTAGCAAGAGTGATGAAGGTACGTAGGCTTGGGCTCATAGAAAACAGAAGCGTAGGTATGTAGTGTGAGGATTGGCCATTAGGGTACCTGTTAATAAAGAAAAATAGTGTATATTTGATGAGATAGAAAAATCAGTGGAAGGGCATAAAGGGAAGAGAAGCGAGCTAGGAAAATATTCCTTACGGTAGCATTCTGAATAGATTTGACTGAGGCAAGATCATCTCTCAAAGCTGAAAAGAAAGACTTCAATAAGCAAGATATGAGATGATGAGGATCTTGGGAGAGATTTAACTGCATAGGCAGAGAGGATTATGGTATCTTATAGCTATTATGCAGAATGAATCAACAAAAATTAGATGTAGCTGGGCTATGAGGCTCTGGAGAGCGGACTGAGTCAAAGATGATGCCTAGGTTATGGTCCTTGCTCTTATACTGAGCCTGATAGGTTCTTTATCATTAAATTTGTTGTTCATCATAACTTTTAAAGTAACTGTRTAAAAATATTTCAGTAGAATAAGAAAAGGACAAATGTCTTTTTCAAAGTAGAAAAGGAAAATTGCTGAGAAGCGTGGAGGGACTAAGGGAAAATATCCTAAAGTACCTGCYCTAAGTAAAACATATAATAATCTTCCACCATTTGTGGCAATGGAGTTCTGGGACAACTAAGGTAAAGGAAAAACATGAACAATAATTCAACTTCACAAGCTCAGTTCAGCAGTTCAACACTGACTTTGAGATTTTTGATCTCTGTTGTTCACTACCAGGAACATCTTATTAATTCCCTGCTCACAGTGTGCCTACCCATCCCGAGCTGGGAAGCAGCTTACCTTTTCCTGTGCGCCAATTCACCTGGGTCTCTTAGCCCCTGAAATATGCAACACCATATTGGAACTTCTGTGCTTGCTTTTTGCACTGCCAGTTTGGAATGCCTATGCCATAACGTGGTCACCGTAGGTCACTTTACTGGGAGGCTGACTGAAAGTTGTCATCTCTAATGGTAAGACAATTCTAACTGTGGACGAAAATGAATACAGGTTATTTTTAGATATGTGCAAACTCTGACTTGTTTTTTACTTTTTTTCCCAAGCCTTATCTATCTCAGTTTCACATATGACTTTTTACTTTCATGTCATCTATGTGTCTAATTCCTCATTAATTTAGGTTATCTTGCTAACATATATCTTTACTCTCAGAGCCATGAATCTTCTTTCTCAGCGTGCACAAATGAAAAAGGAATCCTTTTTTGATATAAATCTGGCAATGTCTACACCTACTTTTCAGACTAGGAAATTGTAAAACTCTATTGCTGCTTGGGATTACATCTCCCTTTATCCCTTAATATTGCGTTACATAACCTTAATTAAACTAGGAGATAAAACGTTTGGGTAAAACTTTCATATGAATTTTATTTATTTATTTACTCACAGAACTTTTCTAGGGAGAAAATACCTTGGTATAAGTGTGAAAAGACAGGTCTAAACCATGTACCAGGTATAGTTCCTTGGTCAAAAGGGGGTTTTGAATCCAAAACGTAATTCTCATCAGTAGATATCATTAAATGGGCAAGTGACCTTCTTGAGAAAAAGAAAAGGAAACTAACCCTCCCAAAACCTCATGAAAAACCACCTCCAAAAACCAAAACAATTCCAAAACAATCAAAAGCATGATACACAGTAACTCAAGTCCGTTAACTGGTTTGATTTACTCACTTTGACAAGAATGGTGCACAGTTCTGTGGGCACAATATGATTCCAGATACTTACTTCTTGATTTGCTTTGCTATCATTTTCCCTATTGCTTCCTGTTAGAAATCAGGTTATAAAGGCTCACATATAAAAAAAGTTTTCAATCAAATCAGCCAAAATATTAAAATATCAATGACAAATAAAAATCCTTTCAGATACGTTAGGATCAGTGCATATTGGTTTGTATTGTGCATTCGCTGTTTATTTAAAATATTCTCACAATGCTGCTTGTACTTACTCCTGAAAATAATGAGCTGTTACATGGATTTTACATGCTGACCCTCCCGTGAGTGCTTTTAGCAAGCTCTGCCTTTTGAGCAGCCTGTTTTAATGGAGATTGAGGCAGTGGAGAGAAGAAATCAACAGAAAAAGGTTACAAGTTAAGAAAAAAGGTTGTGATTAACTAGCTTGACATTCACTACCACTTTGGTACAAGGTGGGGAAAAAATGTTTCCTGTGAAATAGCTGCAGCATTTAGAGCTGTTCATATTTGTTTTAAGCTATTCATCTTCACTTTTTGTTTTTATCTACTATATTGAATACTAAAAGGCTAATATAATTAATAACAATTGACTAATATTTTAAATAGAAATAATCTTTTTTCTAAAGTTCTTTGAGTTGAGAGCCTTTCTTTCAGCTTTTTTAAATTCTGTTTTTTACTATTCCAGTCTATATTCACTCCAAATAAACTTTATAAAGGGTAATTTCTCATTTTCATACACTGTGGATAGGGAAAATGACTTATTATTGAAAGCAATTCACAAAATATTCATACAGGTAAATACTAAGCTAACTGTTGTTAGCTTATGAAAAGCTAAAGTTTATGTTGTAAACTTATGAAAAGACTGTGATTTAAGTCACATGATTTAAATACAGTGACATTCAACCTCAAGCTGTTAGGGAGGAACTGCTTTTTACAGATGTGAATCTAAATTTGCAATCTTAATTAGCCGTATTTAGCACTCAACAGTCAAAGAAAATCTGACTAAAATTAATTCTTTGACTAGTTTTTAACAGGAAAATTTAGGGGACACTAAGTCCTGTCATTGTTGAAGAAGTTCAGTAACCACCAGTATCCACACTGTTGGAGGACGGAACTTTCTCATATTACCTAGATAACTTTAGAGACAAAAATATTAATAGAAGGAAGAGCTAAACCTGGTATTTCTCTTTTCCTAAATATGTTACTGTAATATTAAATAATGTCTCATGTCTTTCTCTATGTCTCCCCAATGAGTATTTACATATTCAGTACTCATGCTTATACACACCACACAAAATTAAGATCACCTTCACAGGACATTTGACCATTCTGTAAATTACACTGTCCCTTTTACCAGATCTCTTTGCCATCACTTGAGCTGTTACCTTTCCCTTTATTCTTGCTAAGCAAAGAAACTATTTCTGCTTCAGAAACCTGAAAACATTTGTTTCCTATATGGTGGTGGGTTGATCCCATCAGGCACGTAAATATCACATGGCCAACTGCTTGCTTCCCTCTGCTCCAGCTGGACAAGGCAGTGAGCAGGAAGAGTAAAACTAAAATATTACTGGATCTTGGTGAATACAATTTAAAGGGTGGAGGAATGAGGGAAAAATCTCAAACAAGCAAGTGAAGCAAAGGTAATCCCTCACCACCTCTCACAATGCCCAGCTACTCTCTGAGCAATGACTGTCTCCCCACAGTTTTTAATGATGAGCATAAATAATGTTATGTTGCTTGGAATATCCTTTTGGTCATTTTGGGTCAACTGCCAAGGTTGTGTCACCTCCCAACTTCTTTTGCATCCTCAGCCTACTCATTGCAGGGAGCAGACTGGAGGAAAAAATGAACCAAATCAAAACAAAACCACAAAAACCTTAGTGCTGTACAAGCAATGCTCAGAAACAGCCACAAAACTTTTTTTATCAATAGTGCTTCAGTGAGAAATCCAAAACACAGTACTATACTAGCTACTATGAAGAAAATTAACTCCAACCCAGTCAGACCCATAAAGTGAATATATTTATAAACATATTTGAGTTATATACATTTAAGTTCAGATATATTATCTGAATAAGTGAGAGACACATATTCAAGTATTTCCCTTCCTTTTGCCTGAGCTTTTTCCCTTCCCTTCCCTTCCCTTCCCTTCCCTTCCCTTCCCTTCCCTTCCCTTCCCTTCCCTTCCCTTCCCTTCCCTTCCCTTCCCTTCCC
>RAHM01000012.1:7450158-7486260 GCA_003713295.1 Parotia lawesii
TCCCTTCCCTTCCCTTCCCTTCCCTTCCCTTCCCTTCCCTTCCCTTCCCTTCCCTTCCCTTCCCTTCCCTTCCCTTCCCTTCCCTTCCTTTCCCTGACGTTGTCAGATCAGGATGAGTGGTACAGTACACACTATACACAACTGGCAATGTGTTATTCCTACCCTTACATTTTCTGCAGACCTTCTACCAAATTCAAGAAGCAGAAAATTTGTCTGTGGGTGATTACATGTGTTACGGGAATGTTGTTGTTTTGGTTGGTTGGTTTTTTCAGCATATTTTCTGTCTCCTGTAGGAGATAAAGTGAAGCAAGTACTGGGGAGATGAATCATGACAGTGTGTTAAATTTTCACTTTTTCTGTCTATCAAGAAAGGGTGGTCCTTCAGGAGCCATAAAATAATCATAAAAACATCATTCTGAAGAACTGAGTCTCAGTGCTTGACACTGTTTCTCTAATGGCATTTCACCTTTCATTTCTATTCAACTGAAAGCATTTCCTGCACTAAAACAAACTGTGATACTGATGAACACTGACATTTGCTAACAGTATCAAGTAGTAAAACAAAGGCTGAGAGTATAATAGACCCAACAGGAGACTACTCACAGATTAGAAGAGAAAGAATACCAACAGCTCTTAATTGTCAATTCCACCTACTAATCTTGGATTAAAAAAGAAAAGTGAAAATCAGTTTATTATTATTATCTTTTGAAGTTAGCATCTCTGGCCAAAAAAAGAGCCAGAAGAAGAGCTTGGGAATTGTAAGACAAAGAGAATATCAGGCCAAGGGACAGGGAACAACAGCAAGAAAGACAGCTCAGTTTTAAGAAGTCCTTGATTTTTCACATTTTAAACCCTGGGCTGTGCTGTAAAGCAAATCATAAGTAAACTAAAAATTTTAAATTGAAAAAACAAATAAAACTCTGACTATGTATGGAAGAAAAAATAATTTCTTTTCAATTAAAATACTGCAGTTAATTTTCCTGATCTATGCCAAGTCCTTATTTTTTGGTCTGTTAACAAAAGATGAGTAGAGGATTTAGTTGAGCTGTGTAAAGGATTGGACAGCAGCTAGTAAGTATAGAGTACCTATGACTCTTTCAGGTCTCAAGCTTGTTTTGTATTCATAAATGTTGACTTCAGCATTCTTTGGAATTAATTTAAAGTTAAAAATATGGTTTCTGCATATCACTTTATACAAAAACTTTGTTTTTTGAGCAACTAATAGATGTTAACTCTATTTACAACAATAAATAAATGTGCTCCAGAAGTCTGTTTGTGCCCGTGTGTGCAAGTACAATGGAAACAGAACACATTTATGTGGAATTGAATATTTTCTTTCAAATGTCAGTGACTTTTTTAATGCACAAAGTTGCATAAAAAATCTCAGGTGTGAAGCATTAAAAAAAATGAAACCAGAAATGAATAAATGGAGACATGCAAAAGAATGTCAGACATACAAATATCTGTTATAGAAAGTCAAAGGAAAAATATTACTTTCTGGTTTAAGTTTCCATTCTTCTGGCTTCTCAAACTCAGCGCTTGATTTTCTCTGTGATGTTATATCCAAGGATAAAATGAATCTGTTCAAGGAGGGATACTTTTTAGATTTATCTTTGTATTATGTTGCATTCTAATTTCTTTTATAAAAAAGGATTTAGCGTGTTTCTAAGATTGCTGCAAAAATAAATGGAAATAGGTATGCACACAAAAAACATTTTCCCTAATACTTCCCTTGAAGGAAATTTAGATGTGAAAAAGTAAAAAGTCAGTCTGAAAAACTGACTGGAGGAAACCTTTTCACCTGAAATGAAACTGCTGCTATTGAGATAATATGTGAAGATGTAGTGTAGAGGACTAAGATTATGTTGAGCTAGAGGTATCATAAGGAAGGGCATGTGGGAGAAAGGACACAAAAAGAGAAAGCAGAGATAATACGCATCAAGAAAAAAAGAAGTTATAAGTGTGAAAGCAAGAAATCTCCTTGTGGGATGGAGAGGTGAGAAAAAAAAGAAAAAACAGCTAGAAAAACAAAGAACCAGTTGACCCAGAATGTGTGGTCCCCAGCTCCCTCTACGACCAGTGGAGAGAGCTGATATCATTGAGTGAGGCAGACACTTACTGAACCTACTGCTGCCTCATGTGAGATGGCAGCTACTTGTCTCTGTTGACTGTTGGAACGTGATGAGTAATGCATACCTCAGAATCCAGAGGAGTTATCACACCAGCGTAGCCTGTTAACCATAGCCAAGGAATGGTGTTAAATCCACTCATGTAGGAAAAGTGGATACTGATTTTGTCATTTATTATTTCAGAATATATGTTCTTCGTTATTCAGATGATAAATAATCGTGGGAGGAGTCAGTAAAATCCTTTACATAATAAGTAAGTCATCTCTTTGGAAGACTTTTACATCAAATATGTTCATCAGAGTTTTTTCTTCAATGTATTCTGAAAATAGATGCTGGAGACTAATTATTTAATTAGGAATACTAGTGATCTTTTGCAATGGAAGGTAAAAGTGCACTTCTAGTCTAATGATCTTGAGTATTTTGAAAAGCAGCATATTATACTGATTGTTCCACAATTTCAACTTTCTGATCAGTTAAACTCAGCAGTCAATTCCATTTAGTCAGATGGCACTAGTGCAGTATGTTTTTTTCTTCTGTCTTTAATCTTTTGTCTTTTATTTTTCAGCTGCTCTTTCTGTTAGAAAGAGGAAGCAATTGACTGGTTGTTGCAGTATCTCCATTAGGATTGGACTGGGACCCCCGTGTTCTCTTGCAATAATTTACAATTAAGCCTTCAGGACTTAATGAATTTACATACTGGACATCATAAAGAATTCCCATGCATATGCCCTAACACAGTCTGGTTTCTTTGTGAAAATGGACTGACTGTTTGAAGCAAAACACAATTCCCTCTTACAACAATATTTCTCAGCATCTCCTTCACCCCATGCCCTGGTCATTCTTTATTGAAAACAAACCAATACTTCATAGATGACAAGCATTTTTACGTAGTTAGTGATGCTCACCATTTCAATATAACATAATATTTGGAAAGGTAACTAAAATGTGTGCTTGCATAAGCAGTGCCCACATATAATTATTAGAGGTATTTACACTCTCAGGTTCTGCAAAGGCATTTAAGAACATGGTTTAGTCAAACAAAAGGAGTACAAATTGCTGTAAGAAGGATTTTTATATCAAGTTTGTACCTTATTTATACATTAAAACTGCAGAATTGTAGCAAGAGAATTGCCATTACGTTGAAATTTGTACCTCACTCATCTTCACCATCATGAGGCTTCTGTGATCTCAATTTACAGTGAAAATCCTATCATTTCCACCACATAAACAAGCCTTTAATGTGTAGAAGGTCTCCTCCCTCCTATAATTATAAATTCATATGTTGTGAATGTTGGATGTAATATTTTCCATTGTTAGATGCGCATTTTGGAAAATGAATGGAAGTCATTTGGGTTAAATAAACTCAGCCTTTTTTTCCTGTTGTTTTGCTTCTGTTCTCATATCCAAGGAGCAGCAGTGCACATGTCATAATGGAGTGGGGAGACCTTGAAGAGCCCTGCTATTAAACAGTGCATTAAGCAAAGCCTCTTCAGACAGTCCATTCCGAGGAGAGGTCTGCTCCATACAAACAAAGCTCTTGAGATGCACTTTGTTGTGTTCTTACCATTCAGAAAAGCGCTATTATCCTGTGCCTGTGACTCTGTGCACAATATTTCAATTGGTTCCATTTCATTGGTTTTACAGGGAACAATAAAAGAGGCCTCTTGTTCCTGGCCATCCAGCATGAGAGTAGACCATGCTGAATCTCTATCATCAAGCATTTAAAAGCCTCGTAAAATATTTAATGTATTCACTCCTTTTAGAAGTCATAGACAAACAGCCTTGTTCCATGAAACCAAAATTATTTTTTTAATTACAGCAGTACTAGTCATTTACTACAAACCTAAACAAAAGTTTTTAGGAATTAGTGCAATTAAAATTACATATGAAACAGCAGAGGAAAATATCYGTGGTATTTTGTCAAAGCTGTTTATGTTGCAAGCATCAGCAGCTGCTTTCTGACTAACTTAAGAAATTAGAAAAATAAGTCCCTTAGTCTCTTTTCAAGGAAAGCTGTCTTAACAGTATAGAAAGAGCTCTGTTGTGTACTGTTAGCACTCTTGCTACTTTCAGATGTAATTGGAAAAGAAATTATTCTCATTAGTATGATGCAAAATCATACAAGAGCAGTTTTATTTTATAATTCCAGTGCATTTCAGATTTCCTTATGGTCATTAGGCTGACAATCTCCAGATATGCTGCATTCAGTTTGGAAAGAGACGTCAAGGGAAAGCTCAGGTGACGAGGTCTGGTTTTGGTACTCCAAATGTCCTCAGTGCAATGTGAGGTGCATCTGGGCAAGCATACATTTACAGCCCGGGGTGATGGGACAACACCAACCTCTGCAGCGTTGGCTGACTTGCTTCCTCCCACAGCTGGAGGCTGAGATTTTTCAACAGCCTTTCTGCCGGACACATGGTGCTCTCCCAGCATGGGGAGGCACTGGAACTGCTTAAGAGCCACATGCTGCTCAAAAGACACTTGCTGACTATCTTGCTTCAGTGATAATCTATATTTAGCTTCACATGTAACGTGTAGTCAGGAGGAAGTCTCTCTGTCTTGCTTTTGTTTTTTAAACTTTTCTTCTTTTTAATGAGGAAAGGTAGTATGTTTTTAAGAGCAAGTAGCATCTTAAAAAGATAAAGTGAGACAGAGTGAGAAGAAGTTGCGCCTTCTTCTTTCCCACAGTATTATCTCTCTAAAACTGCTACATGTTAGAACAGGTTTCCATGGCTATGCAGGATTGTTTTATTCGTCATTGGTGTTATTGTCAATGCTTTTAAACTATGGAACATAAATATCAAATATGTTCTCTAGTTTCATGTAATTACATGGTAACTGTTATACTGTTGCAGAACACATAATTATTTTTGGCTCTCAACAAAAGTGCAGGCTGGGCAGTTTTCGCTGAGGTCTGCTAAATGCAGCATTTAAGTTAACTGCCTGAACTTGTAATTATCAAGTTGCAATTTTTTTTTTTTTTTTTGGTAAATCTGTGTGGTCATTAGCAATGAAAAAATCTCAGTTTATTTTTCAAAATCTTTATTTTCAATTTGCCTTCAATTGTGAACTGTTCTGTAAAAATCCCATTCAGTAAACTAGCAACAATCTTTTCTCTAACAAGTCCAGTCACATCAAAACTGTTCCAATGCCCTGAGTTCTTGTCATGCGTCCAGTGACAGGGCAAAGCGAGGTATGAGATATATGAAATATATTGTTTGAGGAGCAAGATTGTGTTTCAGCCTTAATTTTTTTTCTGCCATAGCCTTCTTCTGACAGTGCAAAGTGGTTAACATGCCATTTTTCACAACTTCAATTAACCCCAACAGGACGTGCCTCTGCAGAGATCCCGCAAAGGGCCGTATTTGAATTTGTCAAGTAGCAATGTTTTTATCATGTGGGAGATGATCAGGGTTAATTACTACTAGCAGCCGAACAGGTCGTGTTAGAAATTTGTAAGGTGCTTATGGTATGTGTGTACCTCTTTAAACGTTATTTGTCACACTGCGGGGTGTTAGCACAGATCTTATGTAAAGAGTGCTATTATGGACCAGCACTTGTGTAGGACCAAGCAGCCTCCCGGTCTCTGCTGCTGGTAACTGGGTTAGTCTCTTACATGCCCATGTTTGTCTTCAGATTGTGCTTTCAAAGCCACAGGACTGTTACTTTCCTATTTTTCACTGAACTTTTCTTATCAGGAAGAACCTTATGAATAAAGCAACCTGTGTAAGCTCATCAGTGGATAGAGACCAAAGGGAAGGATTTATCCATCTAGATTTAGATGCATATACCCAAAATAGACATCCTCAGCTCTCTGAATTTATAGGCCAGAGATGAGAAGGCAAAAAAAAAAAAAAAAAAAAAAAAAAAATCAAGGGTGTGTGGAGTTCTTCTCCAAATTAGTTCTGATGGATTATCCTCTAAGCATGTCCTTTTGTTCCTTGACCGTTAAGGAAACCTTGGATGACTGGCTCAGGCATAGGCATTTTCTCTGTGATTTAGAAGGGCCAGAATTCCATCAGTGGAATAGATGTGTATTCTCTTCCCATGCAGAAGAATTATTACTGATGCTGACTTTGGAAACACGAGGTCATAATATATATGAGAAATACTGCTGATAGCAATACTCTTACCCAGAGATCTTACAGAACTGAAATAAAATCCTGATTGCTCCTACTATGGTGATTTTTTCTCAATCATTGATCACATATCCCATCATCTCAATTCCCCCTTTCCCCCACAAAAAAAACCCCATCAGTAAAATTAAAACCCCTAACAAGAAAAGGAAGTAACTCGGCGAATTTTGTTAAATATTACAATGCTGACAGATCAAAATAAAATCAAATTCTTGCATATGTTAAAAATAAACTTTTCTTTCTTTGTGGAAAGTTTATTCCCTAAGGCATCTCCATCTTCAGCCACTATAATTGACCATAGGAATAAATTGACCCAGCCTAAGCTTTCAAGTGAATAAGGAATCTCTAAGTGGCTTTTGTGAAACTGGAAGGACTAATCCTTAAGATAGACAAAACATGAGAATAGGTCCTCAAAAAAAAAAAAAAAAAGTGCTTACTTTTGCTTGAAAACTAATGTGTTTCTGTGTATGAGTTTAGTTTTCTATGTCTGTCTACATTTATCTATATGCATAATTTGGTTGATTCCATATAGAAAAACCTATACAGACTTAAAAAAAGTAGTCTGCCAGTCATAGAACCCCTGGCTTTACATCACTGGTTAACTTTCACATGGAAATATTATATGGTGCCTCTAAACAAGACCATTATCCCCACCTTCATTATAGGGAGTATTTTGMATAATAATTAATCCATAGCAAACAAAGGCCATCTTGTTACTTCATTATGTTAAATACAGTGGTTGCCCAGACACTCATAGCTACCATGGGAATAGATTTTTCCATTTTAAAAGAATCGAGTAATCCTCCACTCCTTAAAAAAAAAAATAAAATTTTTAAAAAAAATTCTGACATTGTAGAGCTAGAAAGAGTTACACTTTTAGTTGTTTTGTTCTATTTTCTTTATTGCAATAATTAGTTCTTTACTGCAAAAAATGTTCAAAGTACAAGCAAAAAAAAAAAAGAAGTAGTTATATAGAAGTATTAGCTAGTTTCAAAAATAGTTTTATTTGTATACCTATCATAGCTTTGTCTGGAATATTTAATTTCTATATTTAGTAGGCCAGAATAAGACACAGCATGTTGATATTTCTGAAAGATTGTTTTAAGTACAAGAAGAAAGCAGTTAAAGAACTAAAATAGGTGTTACCTCTTGTTTTGCCTGGCTCCACTAAAAAGATTTTTGATTAATTCTAAGAAAAAGAAATGGACAGACTTTTATACTGAGTTGTTTGACCCACATACCATGGAAACCATTTGCTCTTCTGTCTCAGAGAGGATAGTACAGCTAACTCTGGAGATACACAAGAATATCCTCTTCTTCCTGACACAGCCCAGAAATGCCTCAAGCAGGACTCGAGGTACGGCTGGAAGTAATCAAAGAGGATTGGTGGGTTTTGAATCATTGTGTGAATGCCTGAAGCAGGTCACCTTCCTTTCCTGAGCTCTGAAGTGCTTAGGGCAAACTGATACTTCTGAATTCAATGAGCAAAGCAACACAGACGAAAATCTGAGTATTCAGATTAGATTTATTCAGAGGAAACTATCATTTCTAACAGATGAAATAAATAAAACTAACATGTAAACTGATCCAAACAGCAGAAGAACAGTTATGTCTGTAAAAGAAAAAAAAAAACAAAACAGTATTTCTCACAGAAAGAAGTGGAATGTGCTGTTAATTTAGTCAAGTTCTAATCTAAAGCTCTGGAAGTCAAGGATTTAGCATGGCAATGAGAAATCATATCTCTGTACAATGCTGTATATACAGTGAATAAATTCTTGAGAAATACGTGAGGAATGCCTGGTCTAAAGGCTTTGAACTGCATCTRTATCACTCCTTAACAAAGCTAGCCAGTCAGCTTGTCAGCCTGTCTGTCCTGTTCTTCTCATTATGCTATATGGTCTGGAAACTAAATTTCCAAACTCCTGAACAGTGATGTGTAAAGATATATATCTAATCTAAGGGATATCAGGTACAGACCAGATTCACCAGGATGCTCTTGCTGCTTTGTGTCACGATGGCAGCAATAAGCAGCTGCAAATCCAACCAATGCAGAGAACTTAGAGCTGCTTCACTGTGTCAGAGAGATGCAAAACAGCAACAGCTCACTGATGGATCCTTCATATAATCTCCAAATAAAATTTACTATCATAAATATAAAGGTTTAAGATAATCTATTGAATAATTCCATGGCCTCAAAAGAAAAATTATATATATAAATAAGGCTGCTGTTTCTGTTATGACCATTTACATGTGCAAATTCTTTGGAGAATGTCAAATAATAAAAAGTGCTGTATAGCACAGTCAATCTCATAGCAATTTTGAGGTTGCACTGAGACTTACAGATAAAACGATAATAAAAACAATTATAATTTAAATGAAGTTTTATGGAGACTGACAAAATAGTTACAAAGGGCAAAGGAAGGGGAAAAAAGATACTAATTCTACTTTTTTAGCAAATACAAACACATTTACAATTTTGAAAATATGTCCTTTGGAATTACACTTTTTGTTTTCTAACTAACATCAAAACCAAACTAAACCAAAACATAACTTACAAAGAAAACATGCAGAAAATATTAATAAAGCTCATGAAAAGGCATTTCTCTGCATTATACTCTGTTTTATTTACTGATCATAGATGCATATGAATGTTCTTTTCCCTCCTCGCTGCAGTTTATGATTTAGATTGACATTTTGGAAACATGAATTTTCTGACACTTCTCTTGTGGCACTTTTTATGAGTATACTGTCTCATAAATTTGTGCCAGTRTTGAAGGTGGTACCTCATGACTGTGCTCAGATTTTACAGTTATGTGTGATAGCAAGAAATTATTAATTCAGAAGAAGATCGTGGTTCAGCGTTTGAATAGTTTTTCATATCTTATTTCTCATTAAGCATTGAAACTATTTTAGTACTTACATCTAAGTAACCATATGGATAATGTCCATAATTTTGTGATGATAACCTATTTATCAGAGTCTCCATTGGAAATTAGAAATATTTAGAGAATTCTTTACAGACAGAAAAGACAGCTATGTGTCTTTAGGATATGAACCTGTGTTAAAGAGTATGCACCTGTGTTAAAGAGTATGCATTCCAGTCCATATTTTTGCTAACTTTTCCCAGCCGAAGACTGCAAAATATAATGGTAGAAATGTAATTTTGGTGCAAAAGACTTACTGATCGAATTTTGAGTCTCAATGCAGTAACAAATATGGTATAGTTACGTTTTACAATTAAAAAAAAACCCAAAGAAAAACACCCTACCAAATCCACAACTTTAAAAAAAGTTAACACCTGTTCTTATTTCCTTAATATATTTTATTTATAAAAATTCAGTAGATGTGTTACTGTCCAGCCTTAGGTACAGCAACACAATTAAGACTATCACAACTTTTAACATTGTCTTAAAAGAAGAAAACTACTGGTTTTTTGAATGGATTGTCTAAGCAACTAGAGTTCAACAAGGCTTGGACATCCATGCAGACATGGAGGAACTCCAGGAGAGAATACAGGTGGGTTTCTCTTAGAAAGTTGATCTTAGATATCCTTCAAATCTACATCACTTAGCTCAGCTTGCCATGCCCAGTCTGTCTGAACACAAATGTTATGTTGAAATGGAATTAAGGTACACCTAGGACTTCTGGATATTAATCCTTCCTACAGCACGTTCACACTATTTGCTGCAAAACTTCAGCATGGGACTGCTTTCTCTTTCACCATCCTTTATTTTTCTATTGCCCTTCCTAAAAGCTGCACCAGAAAGAGAAATTAGGCAGATTCTGGTGGAGGATCCAGAAGTCCATAAGTTGCATTGCCTGTGCTGGATTCCCAGTGAGTCAGAACAACTGTACTTCAGTTGTGGAGAGGTCTCTGGTCACCTGGAAAGCCAGCAGAATGCTCCATTTCTTTACCATCTATGAATCCAGGGCATATATTCATGAAAACTGGTGAGTGGTCCCAAGGCTCACAATTTTCTTGGTTTTACATAGGTTTGTAATCTCCTGGTCTGTCAGAAGCAAGCCATAAAATAATGTTTGATGGCAATCTGTGAGCTGAAACAACAAAGTTCTTTCATTTTTTTTACCAAGTAACATGGCAGTCACCTCTAAGATTTCTTCACAAAAGAATGTTCTAGTTGATATAATTCTGGATTACACTCAATGTATCACAATCTGCCAGCAGAAAAATATAGTGACTTGCTATTTTTTGAACCTTTTCAAGAATAGAAGAATGAAAAATAGTACTGTGAAAGTTGAGTGACCTTAACAAATGCAAACAACAAGGATATATTAAAATTCAAAGATGAAGAGCTGCGTAAATTTGTGGATATTTGATCTGCAATGAAGCCTGTGCTTCTGTTGCTGTATAGAATATACCGCTTCTTCTCCAGTGTGAGAAGGATTTAGTTTAGTGAAAATGGTTCTTTCAAAAAAGTCATAAAAGATCTATAGAAAACTAAATTCCACTTTTTCAGAGTAAGAACTGTGATGATCCAAGCAATATACCTTATAATAACTTTTAACTTCATTCTCCCTAATTAAGCACATAAATATTTACAGGATCAAATCTGTAAGATGTGCCTTTAAGTATTTTTTGTCGTTTCAGGATATGAAAATGTTGAGTGCAAATTAATGCATGCCTTTACAGACAGATAAAGATGTGAAAGTTAATTGTTTTTCTATAGCTGGTGCATACAATGAAACTAGTTGGTTTGATCCAAATTTTTGCACCTTCATTGTCTTATTCATGTTGGAGCTTCCTTAAGAATATGGTAATACTTGTGGCTGGGCAACATCAGAAAAAAAAGTAATGAAAAAGGACAACTATTTTACAAAGTTAGTCACAATGCGGACACAGTTGTAGCTTAATTTGTTGAAATACAGTTGGGCAGTATAAAAATAATCCATATTAGCATCCAGCTGTCAGTGATAAAAATGCCTGAATAATCATTCCCTGGGCTCAGTTTCATAATGTTATAATAATTAACACAAAAGAACTTCAAAACAAACGCAGTTGTGCTACTCTTATTAGCAGGAGGCCATTGTGTGTATTCTCAGCAGTTTTATTTTAATAGTATTAGTGTATCCATATCCATGACGACTCTCACTGGCATAAAAAAATATCTTTCCCTGAAAACATTTATAAAGAAAGGATTCAGATCTGATTTTTAAATGTGTTTTAAATCAGCTGAAGCTAAGATCTCAGAAAATTAAATAAATACTACTTAAATAATAGTCCATCTAATGCTCTATCTGCTCTGTCTGTTGTTGAAGTTCACAACATTCAAAACAATTAGTTTTTCTTCGAGTTTTTATATTGTCCTCTATATGTGGTTGAATATTTTCCTGTACTCCTGACCAGCTTTAAGAAATATTGTCCCTGATGTTTGCATAATGGCAATGTGGATGGTAGACTTTGTGAACAATTTAGTTAATTATTTAATACAACCTTGAATGTTCCTCATACTTCTAGTCAGAAACATTATTAAGTCTTGGAGATGGACAAGAACACAACAACAAATGCTCAASTTCATTAAAAAGTAATATTATGTAGTAGAATTACTGGAGAAAGCATGTCCTAAAATAAGTGTTGATGATAATGAAAGTCACCCTTTGTATGAATAAATCCAACATCACTATAGGGTTGACAAACATCACTAAACTGTTATGTTGTGTTATTTATGTTGATTTGATTTGAGATACATACGTCATTTTAAATAACAGCAAGAGTAAATATTTTTAAGTCTTTATAAACAAGACTGATATTGTTTGTAATTATCTGGCTTAATATATTCCAATGAGGAGGAGTTTTATTATGAGAGGTTAAATAAGTGTAATCTATTATTAATGTGAGTAACTGTAAATGACTTTAGAAAGGTTTGAAACTATATCTGCTCAGGTTTGTTGTGGTTGTCAAATGGTTATGTAACATATTAAAGCTGCTACAGTTACACATCCTGAATTTTTATTTTTCAACAATAACATTGACTTCTTCCTCCATCGTATTGTGCCAATACTATCTTACCTGTCAAAAGGAATAGATAAAATTTTATTGTCAATGACATACTGCATAGGGCCTGAGGCTAAAACACGGAAGTTCTGCAGAAAAAAGTCTGTTTGAGAGAAGAATCCTAAAAATGAACATGCATATATTTGCTTGAATTCATGAGATCACTGTAAATAAACAGCAATGGTGAATTACAGAGCTTGCACTTTTCCACACTAACAGAATGGAACATTGAGTTCAGAAATTTGTGGGGGGAGGTTATTATTATTTATTTGTTTCTTTTAATGAATGGAARAACACTCATAAGCTGCAATTCCAAAAGTCAAGCTAAATGTAGCTGCCTGGGTTTTTTCAATCCACAGGACACCCTCAAGGTTGGTAGTATGAAATGCTGATAACTCTTACGCAGGTTTTCAAAGTTCATGCAGAGAGCAGTCCAACAAAAGAATCTTTAGAAACAGGATATCTAAGGATATCTAAGAGCTGCATGAGGGTGTTTTTTACAATAGCCTTCAAAGGAGTTGTAGATTGGAACATAAGAGCTTTGTGCTAGAAAGAGGCATAAAATAGAACGATTCTCTGAAAGAGTCTTGTACTTGCCATGTTGACTAATTTGTCACCATTAGGTCCCTTTATTGATGGTGAGGATAGATTTTTTCCTTGTGGCTTAAGTGCTTGAAAAAATGAGATTGCCAGGTAATTCACTAGGTCAGCATGGAGCAAAAGGAATGTGTGATAGCTGATGTCTTTAGAACTCCAAGCTGCCAAGCTCAAATTTAATATTTTATTTATCAAGGCAGATGATTTTAGTGAAAAATGCACCAAATTACCAATGTAGGTAGGCAGGTGGGACCACAGGCATAAAATGTCTCTAAGGCTGGGAGCTCTAAATGGAGGTGCAGCAACATGACATTGTCTCGTTTCCAGTTGACCACTGTACATAAAATGTTAGACTAGCACAATCAGAACTTTCAAGTCTGTGCTGTATTGTGCTAATGGAAATTTGGTTTGTTACCTTATTTCTTCAACAGCTTTCTGTCTCTTTCTAACTGAAAGTTCATTCTTTGTTCAATTCACCACAGATTTATGCCTGGATTGTAACACCATTTCCATTTGTCCTTCCTGTGGCAATCCGTAATACTTCTGCAGGGACGTAGTGGCTGGGTTGAGGGACTGGGTCTCTTGCCCAGAGTAGAGCGTGCCTTTCCATGAGAAGAGCAGTGGCAGTCTATATGTAAAAGCAGCAGCATATCCTTCTTCCCCAGGAAAGCCTTGGCTCTTGTGGGAGCTGTTGTATCTTTTCAGCAATCCTGCAAAACCACTGCCTCTTTCTGTTTTTCCCTCAGCAGCCCTCCTGCAGTGCCTGGCAGGTTGGAGAGTAGGAAGGGGAGGTAACAAACCAGGGTGGGCCAAGGCATATCTGCTCCAGCCAAGTACACCAGGTTTCCTGTGGGTGCTGAGAGTAACAAAGTGGTGACACTTGCATCTGTCCCTCTCCCTTCTCATCCTCCTGCCAATTTCATCAGATGGTTCAATAGTTGCCTTCTGATCTTGCTCTTTTTTCTCTCTCTTCAAGACTGATCCCATGGGTAAAGTTCAGCACCTACTTTCAGGCAGAATCTTTTCTCGTGACAGTAGCTGTGATTACGGTACAGGGTTCAAAACACATTGTTATTGTTCTTTTCATTGGCAGAATAAAATTTAAAGCAGTTTAGTCCTAGATCCACAAATGTATGTAAATACCTAATACCTGCTTAATTTGCTTGAAGTCAGGTACTTAAGTGCCTTTTGGAGTCTGGATCCTAGTATTTGCTTTCTTCTTGAGTATGTGTGATTTTCTGTAATTGCATTACAGGGAAAGTGGAGTTTCAAGATCTTTAGACATTAGAATGAGACATTTTGTGGTTGGCTTTGAATACTGATGTGTTATACCAATGCAGAGACTTCTATTCATATGATTAGGAATTCAGAGGTTTATTTGATATCTCCATAGTCTGAATATACACAATATAATCACAGACAGAGTAAACGAAATAAAAACCTTAACTGCCAATTTACTGGTAAGATTTTATTACCATAAAATTGATTAATGTTTACATTTAATGTGAAGTTTTGGTTCTTAATATTAAATTGGCTAGGGATGGTTTAAAGTTCTGATTAGCTCAATGAAAAGTGTTAGTCGGTCTTGCCTCAGAAATCTGAAAAAGGTAAACATTTATATGATTCAATATGTGTGCCGAGTTTAATAACTAAACAGATCACCACGGGGCTGCTGAGATAAGTTAAAGAGAATCAGATAAATATTATAAGAACAGCATCTTTTCATTCAATTGGGTTTTCACGTTTTGAAGACAATCAATTACTCAATTTTGTATTGTTTAGTTATTTGACAAGAGGCACCAATCCAGTAACTACAGTTTCAGGCTTTTGCTGATTCCGTTGAAATGCATGGCTGCAGAGGAGACCGGTGTCAGGATCATCAATGGCAACATGGCAAATAAATTGGTAATATGGGACATATTTCAGAACAGATACTATGCAATACTAGTTTTATTAAATTAATCCTCCTCCAGTTTCCCTGATTGAAGACTTGATATACTTCTGAAAAACAAAAGACTGGGAGATAAACCACATGGGTCCTCTTTTCAGGCCACCTTCCTCTCACTCTCATGCCTCCTATCTGTACACTGATCAGAATGGAATAAAGATTGATCTTGAGATGATTTTCTTTGTTCACTCTTTCCACAATTTTAGAGACTCTTAAGACTTTGAAGGGAGGCCTAATGTAGGCTTTAGAATTAACACACAGAAAAAAAGAATTTTAGGTTAGGACTGTCCCTGTAATTTAAGACACTGTATGTACAAAATGACTGAAATCTCCATCCCTGTTTTACTTGCAGCTACAGTGGGCTTCTCTAATTATCCTTTTCCTGTCTTTTGATCCAATTTGCATATGTAGACATATACATGCCAGTCAAGACAGTATAAGAAGTTTCAGCAGCATGAAGATTTTCCGCTCCCAAGTAAACTGGGAAGCGAAGCACTGGAAATAACATTTACCTTTTAGATCTGTGATAAAAGCATGTTATTGGTGCTATTCAAGTTTAATTTCAGGTGACTTTGGGGGACAAGGCCAATAATTGGGTTTGCATGCATTCCAGCAGGCATTTGACCCAAAACCAGGCATCTGAATTGGTAAACAGACAGCAGCCACATTTCACAACAGAGACTTTTCTGCTCTCAGTGGGTTAAGAAAGACATTGATAAGATGGTATTCTTTCTTTTTTGACTCCATTGGTTGGGCTACTTTGAATTCATCATGTCCTAATTATTTAATTTGATAGATTAGGTGAATGGCTGAATCTGCTGGTATTCATGAAGTCAATTTGGAGTATGATACTTAGTAATCAGCTATGGTTTAATTTGCTCACTTATGCTGACAAGAGGGGTATGGTGGGATGTCAAAACTCAGTGGACAAGACCTATATGATTGTGATTCTGAGTTTTCCAGGTATTTTCTGGAAAAGGGGAGTCTCTTGCCGTACATGTAAATATCAAGTGGTGTGACATAGTTGGAATTGCACTAGAATGCCATAGTGAGATACAGAAGCCAAGGACAGAAGTTTGAGGTGGCTGGATGGGCTTGGAGCAGACAAAGCTGTGTGGTTTCAGGCTCTCTGGTTCTCTGGCCCCTAACCTTAAGCAGGATAGAATCTTTGTGCTACACCTGAGGTCCCCATCACCTTGGGTGGCCCAGACTGGATAAGTGTTGAGGCAGTCATGTGGATGCCCTACTGTGATCCTCTTGACATGCCTTTTCCAGTAGCAGTATCCCTGGAGCTGTTGGCTCTGTGGCTAGCTGAACCCTAACCTAACCTTAATGAGATGTTGTTGAGCTGCCAGTCTCCACGGGTGTCCTAGATTTGAAAGATGTGAAGGCAGCAATGTTGGTGCCCTGAAATGATGCACTGGGCGTGTGTTTTCCAATCCTCAGTGTCCCTGGAAATGTGGGCTTTCTGGCTGGCAGTACTGTTAGAGTTCAGAGAATATTTTTGAAGCACAAGGAATGCTTTTTAATATTCCTTGTTTCTGTAAATGCCAAATACACAGCATAATACCAGTGTCTATACTGGAAGACAGTCTTAAGCTCAAAATTTATTCTTCACAACATGGCTCTCAATGTCTAAGGCAGAACAAAATAAGGTGCAAAGTAGCCTCTCATTCTATAATATTCACTATATTGAATTGATATGTAAAGCTCTATTTAATTACAAGTAACTCGTGAGCTAAGCTATTTAAAATGGACTGATTTAGATCAGGAAATGCTAGTAAGGTTAAAACTGAAACGGAAAAAAAAAACCTCAAACAAAGTAAAACCAAAAAACCCAATCAAACAGATAAAAAAACCCCAACCCAAAAAAACCCCAACCAAACAACCAAATAAAAAACCAAAAAGAAATCCCAAACCACAGAGCTGTGGGCATCATAGCTGCCGAGCTGATCTTCCTTCTGGCCAAAAAAACTCTCTAATCATGTGTATACATTAGGGATAGTCTTGGGGTTGTCCCATAGGACAGACCACAATGTGCAAGCACAGCTGTAGACGTGCCGTGAATGTATTAACTAATTGTGTTAGATGCTGTGGGTCTCTGTGTCCTGTAGGAAAGAAAATGCAAAGCATGCCAAGGAAATACCAAGGGAATGAAATGGGAGCTGAAATCTGGAGTACCTTTTAGTGGTTAATGAAATCAAATTTTTTAGGCTTATAAATAGAGATATAACATGAGCCATCTCTCTCATTTTCTGAATATTTTAAACTTAACAATGATCATTTTTGCTCACAATATGATGAAAATTCATCTGTGATTTTTAATAATATTGTTTATACTGAAGACCTACTATCAATATTCTTACTGATAAAAATTAGAATTTGAAAAGAGGATTAAAAAATTACACTCTAAACACGCCTTCTGATATTTGTCGTAAATTTTTGAAGATTGTGTCATACACCTGATTTTGCAACTATGACAATGTATTCACATCCCTTCTGCTTCCCCTTTACTAGGTCATAATTTATTTTAATATCTCTCTGACAGAGGTTTAAAATTTTCATAATGTCACATTCAAGTGCATTACACTTCCTTGATAAATAGAAATAAATGAAATAGAAATTGTCTTAATATTTTTTGTTCTGAAAAATATTCCACAAAATGTGTACCTTGTTACATAACATTCTGTATCAAATTTTTTAAAATTTTAAATGTAATTGATCACCTTGTCATACAATATTGAAAGGGTCAAACAGTTGAGGCTAGAATAAGAAACTGCAAATAGAGCTTTGTGAAAAAAGCATAAAAAATACGTCTAATAAAGCTAACTAGTATTTCTTTCCTAAAATTGAAAGCAAGTGCTTGAGATGCCATAAAATAAATGCCTATAAAAACAGTTACAAGTTCCTATACAATCTATCTGAATGTATTTTTGGGAAAAATATCACATATTATCCTAAGTTTTAATTATAGTATGCAGACACATACATGTCTCTCTAATTAGTACATAGAATCATGCAAAGGTTTGGGTTGAAAGGGACCTTTAAAGGCCATCTAGTCCAACCCCTGTGCAATGAGCAGGGGTATCTTCCACTAGATCAGGTTGCCTCACCCAATCTGACCTTGAAAATTTCCAAGGATTGGGAACCTACCACCTCTCTGGGCAACCTGCTCCAGTGTTTCACCACCCTCATTGTAAAAAACCTTCTTCCTTACATCTTATATAAATTGACTCTCTTTTAGTTTAAAGCCATTACCTCCTGTCCTGTTGCAACAGGTCCTGGTAAAAAGTTTGTCTCCATCCTTCCTGATGGCTCCCTTCAGGTTCTGAAAGGAATCTCTATAATCAATCTTCAAGACCTTCAATCACAACTATAGATAAAAAGGAATAATGCTACTTTCTTATAGAACCCTTCCAAATACTGGAAGGTTGTTATGAGGTCTCCCTGAAGCTCTTCTCCAGTTTGAACAACACCAAATGTCTCAACCTGCTTTCATAGGAGAGGTGCTCCATTGCTCCATTCCCCTGATTACTGTAGCCCTCCTCTAGACACTCTCTAACAGGTCAATGTCCTGTCTGTGCTGAGGATTTTTTGCTGAATGCAGYACCCCTGGTGGTGTCTCATAAAAGCTGAATAGAGGGGCAGAATCCTCTCCCTTGACCTGCTAGCCCTGCTCCTTTTGTTGCAGCCCAGGATTAATTCATTCATCTTGCTTATTTATTTGCTTTACTTAAAAGGTTTTCCTGAATTGTCACACTGAATGGTGAGGTTTGAAAAAAACCATTCTAATTGAATTGACTTTAGAAACATCTGAGAARTATTTTTCAAATAGTCAGCAGTAGTAGCTGTTGTTTATTAAATCAAGCCTTTTAAGCAACAATGTATGAAATATTTAATTCAACAACACTGATTTGTGAAATTCTAGAATTTTAGTTTTCATCTGTGAAAGAACTCAGGAATTTTAAAAATTAATAACTTTTTTTTATTTTTTTAAGGCGAAAAGACTTCAGGAGAGATTAATTTGGCCTGAGTAGATAATTTCTAGAGCTATTCTATTTTTCTGAAATGTTGAGGTTATAATTTCTTTTAATTAACTCTTATGATTAGTTTTCAGGATATCTAAAAGCATAAATAAAAGAAGGTGCAAATATTTGTAAGATTTTTTTTTATTTCCAATTTAAAAAAATGAAAATAATATATTTTTATAGATCTAGAAGGGAATTTTTAAAAACTGCTCACTTTTAAAAAGCGATTGAGGAAACTAAGTTAGTTTGTTGCCTAGAATAAAACACAAGATATTTCCAAACAGTGTGAAAAGGATAATACAAAAGCAAATCTTTAATTGAAAGCCTTTGAGGTGATATGGACACATGATATACCATATTTCTACAATTTTTATAAGGTTAGTTGATTAGTGTATCTGTCACATATTGTTCAATTAGAAGARCAGTTGGTTAGGCAATTTTCTCMCAGGTTCTGCCCCACTGGAGCCCTCCCCCCGATCATTTAGCCCTACACTTCATTGTGTCTACAATGTATGGTGCAAAACAAAGTGTTCTTGCTAGACTAAAGGCAAAACTAAATAGAGTTTCAAGAAYGTATTCATAACTGTTTGTTAAACTATGGAAAATGGCAGGAAAAGTACTAGAAGTTATAAATATGTATTAAGAGTCTACAAAGTTACAAATATATGAAAAATATATAAAAAGCTAAAAATCTTTAGGCATCAAACTGACTAAATTTTATAATTTCATTTTTGTTTCATCTTGAATTTTCTGGAAGAATAAAGACGTTACTTTTTGTCCTAATTATTTGCAAATAATCACACACCTTAAAGTTTTTTGTAACAAACGTGGTGTTCTCAAGAAGAACTTTCTAGGAGAAGACATTTGTACTTTCATCAAAACTTTAATGGTCTAAATTGTTCTTCAGTGTTCTCATATGACCTATTGAAGAAAACATTTAAGGGTATGATGCTTCTGACTAGGCAATAAAGATTTGGACATATTTTTTTCCTTATGTAATTTTAGGGAAACAGACTTTAGAATACCGTGTGTAGGGAGAGTGGATTTATACTGCAGTTGGAGGATGAAGTGCAGGATAAAGCAGTTACAGCAGTAGGCTTGTTTAAACCAGTTTCTTGCACAGCTGTTTCTGGGTTGGTACAGACAAATCTGATTTTAAGGCTCAGTTCAAGCTCAAGAGCTGTACTTTATGCTTTTTCTGCTAGGTTAAGACTTGCTTGATTTAGAGACAGAATGAGGAGGAATCTCTGTAGGCAGAATCTTGGCAAGAATCTCAGACAGACACCATGTAGGAAGGCAATAAGTGCCTGTATAAATACAGTTTGGCTGTAGAGGACTAAGGTTCATTAAAGAAAATAATTATGGAAAATATTTATTTTTTGTTAATTTAATCGCAAGAAAAATGAGAACAGATATTTTTGGGGTTTTCACTTCAGAGATAAAAACTGTAAAATATGGTTCAAAACTTGAGAAATTAGAACCTCGATCAGTGTTCCCTGATGCCAGAAGTGCTCTTACTTTATGCTCTTGTTATGTCACAATTCGCTACCTTACTTTTTCAGGGTAGGATTGACTCAGATGAGTGCAGTGGAGCACAAAATATAGTTTAACCAGGATCTTCAACTCACAGAGACAAGAGGAAGCATATRGGATCACTGAGCTGACAACAGCTGCTCATTGCATCTTTTTTTTTTTTTTTCAAATTTTTGCAAAGGAATTTTTTTAAAAGCACATCTCGTTTACTGACCAGAATGACCTAACAGGTGGTACTTTCAGGTGGTCTGTTTTGGAAGACAGAGGAAAGTACATTTGTTTTCTTTATCTTATGATAACTTTTGGGAGGATATCTCAGAGGAATGTTTGGTCTAGCTTACGAGACACTGTAGTTTTTGATCTCTCTTGAATCAGATTAGAGTAAAAGCAAACAAACGTGGGCAATTCCTCTTTAAGCCTGTTCCAAGAATTTAAAATTCCAGTGGTTCACTTCTAGCATTAAGCAAGATATATAAACACTTTGATGGCTCAATTTCTTTTTAATTAAAGTTTAATTATCTGCCATTCAGTTGCTAGACATGAACGTACATATGTAGTGGTTTTAGGATGTCCATATACAAAGGTTTGAGGAAAAAGTATGCCCACATAGCCATTAAGGGAAAACACTCACAGAGCAGAAAAACAATCTGTAGAAGCAGAAAAATAGGTGGTGGTGGCCAGTTTGAGGATACAAGAACACTAAAGCTTGAGCAGAAAAGAAAGACAAAAAAAAGGGCAAATAGTCAACGCTTTGAGGGCAGCACAGGCAACATAACTGTAATGCTGTGYTGCTGTGGACAGGAATAGAATATCCTCCAGAGAAAGAGAATATTTTTGAACCAGCAGAAGAAACTATTATTTTGGCTGCTATCTTTGAAATGAAAAATTTGAAAGCAGTACAAGAAATCAGAGGAAGAAACTAAGAATATGACAGGGATGAAGCTGTCATTACTGTTAGCTCCTTTATTTTTTGTTTTATTTATTTTTTCCATTCTTGTGGAGGAATAGCCAACATATTTGACTAAGGTCTTCCYATTCAGGGGCAGAAACAGTAAGATGTCCTTGAAAAAAGGAAAATTTTTTCTACTAAAAGACATTACTGAGACCTTACTGCCTGGGAAACATAACTTTATAACTTTGTAAACAAAGATAATAAATATTAAAAGAGAAGAAACAACAATGTTCATCTTAAAGTAAGCAGAAAGCAGTAGAAAATTTTAGAGAATAAGTATTATTTATTTCTGGGGTTTTTKTCTGCAGTGTAAATACAATCATGTTCAATAATAGGTTATGAATACAGTGTGCTGACCAGGGTAATGTGGCATGAATATTTTGGTGTATTTATTATCTGTTTTCAAATTTTAAAATAAACCAAGAATTAAGTGACATAAATGACTTTTAGCAATTATGCCTGCTAGAAACTGAATTCTGCTCTGCTAAGAGGAAAAAAACTCTGCATCAACTGTTAATTGCGAAACAGTTGTGAACCAGGTGTGAGGATTCAAAGTCTGCTGATAAAGTATGTCCAGTAATGATAGGGGAATTATAAGAAATAAGAATGGAAAAGTCCTAAGTTAAAGTATCATATTATACAAGGTAGAACAGAAATAGAATTCTGATGTTATGTGGCCCAGACCAACATCATAGACCGTCCTGGATAATCTAGGCATTCTGGGAGCATAGCAGACTGCCAGATCTGATCAGTCCTGCTTCCTAATCCAGCATAATACAAAAAGTTATAGCACACCCTATTCCAAAGTAAGACTTTTGATACTAATCTTTGTTCTYTGGTGCATACAGTAACACACAGAATAAATGAGTCATGAGAGAGGGTGGGTTGGCTAGAAAAGCCAAGTGGTGCTGTTACAAAAAACAGCTACTCTCTAAAAATTCATCCTCTGCGTAAAGAAGCAGGAAGGAAAATTGCTGCGCTAGATAGACACTGCTGGCATAGGAAAAAATTCATTTACTGACTGTGGAAAACTCACCTTGAGGACGTTGATAGCATTGGAGGACTTTGAAATATTTGAAGCATTGGGGAAGCAACTAACTTTTGCAGGATACTTTCTTACCACAAAAAGACAGCAGGCTTAATTCTGTCCTCTAAATCTATACCAATTTTCCCTAAAAATACCTGAGCAAATCTTATATTGAGATAGCATGAAATTTCATTTAATTCCATTCTGTTCCTACTAAAATCCCTTTCTCAGTCTCTGCCTTTTCCATAAGGCTTTATTTATAATCTGTTTCAGGAAGACATTGATTTGTTACAAAAAAAAAATTGTACACTGGGAGTCAGATTTGGACTCCGATGCAGAGCAATAAACATTGTCTACAGAAAAAGGAAGGAGAAGACAGACTTGCATGAGGTATCACAGCACAGATCATCAAATCAGTAATATGATTTTGAGAACTGTAGGGTTGACTCTGGCTGGGTGCCAGACACCCACCRAAGCCTCTCCTATCATTCTACTCCACAGCTGGACAGAGAAGAGAATATATTATGAAGGTTTCGTGAGTTGAGGTAGAGACAGATAGAGATCATTCACCAAATACCACCACAGGCAAAACAGACTCAAATTAGAGATATTAATTTAATTTATTAATAAAAAAAATCATAGCAGGATAATAAGAAGTAAAATAGACTTCAAAAACACCTTCTTCCCACCCCTCCCTCCTTCCCAGCTCTACCTCCTACCCCTCAGTGGTGCAGGGAGATGGGGAATGGGGGTTATGGTCCGTTCATCACACATTGTTTCTGCCATTGCTCAGGGAGAGGAATCCTTCCCCTGCTCCAACATGGGACACTCTTCCATGGGGTGCACTCCTTCAAGAACAGGCTGCCCCAGTGTGGTCTCACACAGGGTTGGAGGTTCTACCAGGAAACCTGCTCCAGTGTGAATTCCTCTCTCCACAGATCGCAGGTCTCTGCCAGGATCTTGCTTCACCGTGCGTTTCCCATGGGTTCACAGCCTCTTCTCAGGCATCTGCCTGCTCCAGCATGGGTCTCCTCCACAGGCTGCAGGTGGATCTCTGCATCCCCGTGGTCGTCTATGGCTTGCAGGGGGGCAACCTTCTTCACCAAGGTCTTCACCATGTGCTGTCAAGGAATCTGTTCAGGCACCTGGAGCACCTCCTCCCTCCACTTCTCCCCTGACCTTGGTGTCTGCAGAGCTGTTCATCTCACATTCTCACCCCTCTCTTCTCTGGCCACAAATACATCTTCACAATATCTTTTTTTTATTTTTTCTTCTTAAATAAGTTATCACAGAGGCATTGCCACCATTTTTGATTGACCCAGCCTTGGCCAGCAGCACGTCTGTCTTGGAGCCAGCTCTCATTGGCTCTGCTGGACATGGCTCTGCTGGACATGGAGGAAGCTTCTGACAGTTTCTTGCAGAAGCCACCTCTATAGCCCCTGGCTACCAAAACCTGGTCGTGCAAACCCAGTACCAGAATAAATAGGATTTGGAGCACAGGAAAGGGCTAGAGAATAAAACTACAATTTAAGGGGAAACAAAGAGATATGGTGACTAAATTTCAGCCCTCCTATTTGCAGCTCATCTTTGACAAAAGTTTAGATTACGTCAGATGATGCCATTCCTCTCGAAAGAAGATTATTTACTTTAGAGTTTCTCTCCAAATCAGTTTGAAACTGTTCTTGTCCTGTTGATGCTATCATTTACCTAGTGTGTGTGTGTGCAGAAATATTGCCCTATTTGATTTCAGAAAATTTGGTCAGTGAACTAAAGTTATGACACTTGTCTAAACAAAGCAACTGTCAGTTCATATCACAAGCTCCTTCTAAATAAAGAGCTGCACAGTTCCAAAATTTGTTTTTCTTTAATGAATCCAAGCCTTTCCACTGTCATTATTCATTCTTTCTAAAAACACTGGAAAATGCAATACATTACTCAGCTGTGACCTAGCGTGTCCTAAGGTGCATATTTTATTGATGTAAATAAATGAGATTCTAGTCTACCTAAATGCTGATGTTTTGATTTAATAGAAACACTGTTTACCTTAAAAGTTGTCATTACTGCAATGATTATTTTCCCTGGAGGCTCTGACGATAATCTGGAGGACAACTGCTAGAAGCCTGCTTAGTGTCTGCAGATTCATTGGGCAATTAAACTATTYGATTATGGAATAGAAGGAGAAAATAGTTAACATGTTTGCTGCTTGCTGTTGTTTACTCCAATACATATTTTTCCTTACATTGAAAGAAAGAGGCTTGAAAGTGCATTAGTTTCATGCTTGCATAAATGCAAAACTCTTTGGATAAAATTACAGTGTTAAACTCCATTATTACTAGGTATGAAATTAAAATGAACCAGACATTGGGAACTTGCTATTATTTCAAATCAAAATCAAATAAAAATGTGTATTTTACAGTGCTCAGAGCTAGAAGAACTGTTGTAGATCTTTTCTTGTGCTTTTGATGTCAACTGTCCCTCTAGTTTTCTTCCTGGATATCAATCTTGGAATCCAATACACATATAAATTCTATTTCCCTTCTTTCTGCCTTTAGGTGGTATCCAGTGTTATCAACAGGAATTCATTTTATAAAGGTCACTGACTTAATGAAATAGTTTTCAATGTTTATGCCTATGCATTCCTTTGAAAAATAGATTTACCTTAACTAGGTATTCATCAGTACAAATTAACTGGATATATTAAATGCCATATCATTGCATGAGAAAAATAAATGAAAAATGTGCTGTTATTGCTGTGGGGAAAAAAAAAAAAAGGTAATATGCTGAATCAATGAGAAGGAAAAACTAAAATATTGTATGGATTGGATATCCAAGGAACCTAGATGACTCCTAAAGGATGATCCTTCCCTGTGGCTGTTAGAAGTTAAACAGGTAGGATAGGTTTTAACAAAAGTTCCATTCCTCTTTAAAATATATATGCCACATATATTTTAAAGTTAATATTACTGGGAAATTTGAGGTAAATTAAAGAAAAACAAGGGCCATGCCACTATCAGTTTTCCCTGCAGTTAAATCCATCTTGGAAAGAATTGTGGGCTACACTAGGCTTCTAGCAAAGACATAAAATAGAAGATAAAAGGGAGTTGATTTCTGAAATTATTACCCATTCAAAAGTTGAAATTAGTTATTTTAAATCCACAGTTGTTTCAGTGGTTTTGAGAGTTTAGATAGGAAATAAACACATATGCCAGTCAAGCTGCCCGTCATTTACAAAAACCAAACGGGATCAAAAGAGCAAAAGTTCTAGAGTTTCTGCTTCAAAGAYCCTCTCTTAGTATTGAAGTACAGTAGCAGAAATATAGTCTTGATGATTAAAATACATATCAGACTCAGCGTAGGACAATAAAATCCAGGACTACCAAAATTTTTGTTGCACAGTCTGTGAATATTTACTTCTTCTGTATGGAATTAGATTTTTGTGTAACTCACATACTTATAATAAAATTATTGGTCTCTGCTTGTACAAAGTATTGTTAGTGATCTTTATGACAAAATATCAGATTCCAATTCTCTTCAATGGGGTTATTCTAGATATTCCATGCARGAAGGGTATAAAGCTTAATATGGAATATACCAAATTTAAGATATTGTGTATTACATGAGATTTTTGATTTAGCAGAGTGATACCAAATATGCAAAGAACACAAGATAAATTTAAGTTGCACTTTATAAAATACAGTCGCTGAAATATACAATTCAATCTCAACACCAATGAGATTCATAGAATGTTTGAAATTGGAAGGGTCCTCTGGAGGTCATCTGGTCTGAGCCCCTGCTTGAGCATAGCCACCTAGAAGCAGATGCCCAGGACCATATCCAGGCAGCTTTTGAATATCTCTAAGGATGGAGAAGCTATAGCTTCTCTGGGCARCCTGTGCTTAGTCACCCTTACAAAAGTGTTTCCTGATGTTCAGGACAAAGTTCTTGTGCCCATTGTCTCCTGTCCTCTTTCYGGACATCAATGAAAAGAATCTGACTCTGTCATCTCTGCAACTGCCTTTCAGTTGTTTATGTACATTAATTAAGTCCCCATTGAGCCTTTGCTTCTCTAGGCTAAGCAGTCCCACTCCCTCCATCACCAAGTGAGACTAATTGACAGGTAATTCCCTGGGACCTTCTTCTTGCCCTTCTTTAAAATGTGAGTTGCTTTCCTCCAGCCTTTGAGCACTTCCTCCTGCTGCCATGATCAATCAAAGGTAATAGAGAATGGCCTGGCAATGACATCTGTCAGGTCCTTTAGCACTTGTGGGACCATCCCATGGAGGGCCTAACGACTTCCCAGGCAACCAGTGACAGGACAAGAGGACACAGTTTTAAGCTGTGCCAGGGGAAGTCTAGGCTGGACATCAGGAAAAAAAWTTTTCACAGAAATAGTGATTGGACATTGGAATAGGCTGGCCAAGGATGTGGTAGAGTCACAGTCCCTGGAGGTGTTTAAAAAAAGACTGGAGGTGGCACTTAATGCCATGGTTTAGTTGATAAGGTGGTGTTAGGCCATAGGTTGGACTTGATGGTCTCAAAGGTCTTTTCCAACCTTGTTAATTCTGTGATTCTGTGACTTGTCCATTCCTAAACTGAAACAATCACCTTTGCCTATCTCTATTGACCCTTCTTCCATTTTTGGGRGGTTATTGGTTACAAAAGAAGGAAGCAGTTTCTATACATTTGTAATATAGAAATAAATTTTTGCTAGATTACAGTATTAAAAATTGCCAGATCATATACATTCATTAAAAAAAACCTCAAAATTGCCAATAAAGGCTCTAGCACTTTTAAACTTTATGTTTCTGGAGTAAAAACTGCTTTTCCTCTTTGAAATTTTTTTATTTCAATAGTTTGATTATAGTACTAAGAATTAGTTACCACAGTAACAGAACAAGACAGCAGATATTTTTGCTGACTTTTACTAAAATGTGAAACCATTGCTATTGCACAGTAGTTGCTGAGATATAAAACACATCTAATTTGCAGGTGATACAAAATGCTTTCAGCAAATTTAGTACTACAAAGTTTATGATACAAGTCAGATATATATTTCAAGTGAGACAAACTCATGGAAAATGCATAGAGGTTAGAGATAAACTACTTATTTAATTAAACCCTCATCACAAAAAGACCCAACCAACCAACCAACCAAAAAAGGAAAAAGACCCAGCACAACCCCAAAAACCTCCAAAACCAAACCAACCAAGAAAACAAAAAATATCCAGAACAAATAAGCTTAATTTGTACTCAAGTTAAGAAATCAATTCCTACGCATGTAGGGTGTGATCACAGCAGCAGGTAGGGAGATAACTGAGCATGAGATGTGCCATTCTATGACATTCATTTTGCATGAATTTACTAGATCTCCTTAGATGGTTTTAATTGTTTTGACCCTAGGTCAAGAAAGAGGAACTAGATAATTGGTCTGTGTTAATTTGCAGCTTGATTAGTCTACTGCCATGCAGCTGTGCATCACCATATAGGCTGAGATCTGTAACTGCTCCAATGGGTAGTAYTAAGACAAGCTAAGCCTGAAAAAGTAAACTTATCTCTTGCCCTTCTATTACTGCTCACCCTAGAAAATTAAGCATAATCTGACCTCAAGATAATTAAGTAAAGAGATTTAAATGTATCATATACTTTGAGTCATTATCTCTTTTACATATTATTTTTACACCTGACTTCAGAATAATTACTGTCAATTCACCATGGTACAGAAGCAGACTCAAGCCTAAATTGATTTGGGTGTAGAAAAATGATCTTCCTGCAGGAGACCGAGCACTGCTAACTTTGACTTATGTTTTTGCCTGAAATATTGTCATGTCAGTAACTCCACTTTGCATGGTTCAATTTCTGTTTTCAATTGGCCATACTGCTACCATTGTGGAGCAAACATTTTGATATAAGTCTCACTTTTGGCTTTGATACTACCAGCTCAAATAGTGTTTGTTTATTTAGCTCATGTCTAAAACAATTGGGTTTGAGATGTCCAAACTGTATCTGAAATACATCAAGTTTGGATGCCAAGGCTGCTAAAGGACTCTGTTAAAGTTAAGGTTGATTAATCAGTCTTTTGCCAAAACAAGATTAAAATTCCACCGGAGTTTTCTTTTTATAATATTGTAAACAACATAAGTTGATATAATGTATTTGATTCTTCCTTATAAATTGCTGAAACTATTTTGTATTTCTAATTAAATTCAGCTTTACTGTACAATTATTACTGTAGAGCAAAATTTTTGCCATTTTCAGATCACAAGACAAAAGCTGTGGTTGAAGATCAGAAAAGGCTTATTTAATAGCAAAACAAATCTGCATTTTCTTAGACATCTTATCTAGTGTAAAAAGGAAATCAATCATCAAATCATTATTCTGCAGATGCATTTTTTTTCTTTACCTACTTCTCTGTCAGTTTGTAATCTATAAAACACGTTCTGATTCTAGAAAGATGTTTACATGTGTTTAACCTTATGAACCTGCATGACTAACATCATTTGGACTCCTCCTATGTTTAGAGTAAAATGAGTGCAAAAATATTCYGGGCTTCAGTTTAGTAAAAGATGTGAGAAAGTAACACTGTCCTGTCTGAAATGAAACTGGAGACTTTTGAAATTTTTCATTGACTTACTTACTTTTAAGTAAGTCAATGAAAAATTGTGTAGCTAGATGAAGATTGATTGACTGATTTAAGTTTTCAAAAATTCAAATTTAAAAAAACCAGTTCAGCAACCTCTGCTTTAGAAGGATTATAACATACTGATGCTTATTTCTAATTTCCTTGGACTAGTGTAGACATATGTATCTCACACAGTTATATTTCTTACCTTCAAATCATAAAAAAGACATTCATAAACATGTTTTTAATGTAACTTTGCCTCTTGTTGCCTTTAATACCAGAATCATGTTTGGTTCTCGCCTTATGAGCATATATGCATTGGTAAAGCAGGTTGGATAGTATCACCTTAGTAGTTCCAGGAAATTTTGCAACCTCCAACTGCTAGTCCAGGACTGCAAAATGTCCCCCAAGGTTTTACATCATATGTCACAGTCTGGTGCAGATGTCTCAGATACTTGAATGTCTCAGATGGAACTAGCTGTCTCTGTTTAGGCTCTTGAAATCTCACCTGACAAATCGCAGCAGATGAAATCTTAGCTGCAGTGTGTGAGCTCAGGATTCACACTGCATAACTAAATTTCCCTAACCAATTATAGTCTGCAAGATTTCAAATGGTAAGAAAGGTGTCCAATTCTTCACACAGGCAGGAAAAGGACTTTTGATAATGAGGAACAGGACAGCAGATGAGATTTTGGACCAGGTCATAGGAAAGAATAAAATATTCTGGGGCAGGAGCCAAAAATTATCAACTGGTTATTAATATTGTTAGATATGGAATTTAACACAAGTGTACCTATTTCTCCTCCAAATGTTATAATCAGGAATGAATTAGCAAGATCTTTGACAGGGAAGGAAAAAAACTTGGCATAAGAAGACAATAAGATGGAAACTAAAGATATCTCAATTCCTTTTTCCTATTTTCCAAAAATACAATTTTAATTTCGAGGGGGTTTTTGTTTGTTTATTTGTGGTTTGTTTTTTTTTTTTTTTTTAAATTTTTATTTTCTACCAGGATTTTTCCTACATTTGCTAAGTTCCATTTATTCTATATGTCGACTGATATAATAGTTCATATGTTATATCTGTGCTGTTCGTATTTTATGTATTTGGACTGTAAGAGTTATTTTACAAAAGATGCAAGTATTTCCTGAGTCTCAACTGTGTGTTTTGTACAGAGTTCTTGCCCAGAGGAGTCTAGAGTCTAGTTGGGCTTAGACAAAACAATTTGAAGATCAAAGTAAAAGACCTATTTGTAGCAGAAGCCTGGGGATCTGGAAGAATTTGCCTGCATCAGTATCACAAATGCCTAGGGGCTGATTTAAAGACAAGAAAATAAAAGGTTTGTGAAAAGGTAGATATAATTTACTCCACAAGAAGAAAAAGGACAAGGGATAGAAAAAATGTTAAAAAGTGCCAGCCCTACTGACTATTTCACATTTCCAGCAAGCATATTAATTCACAACAGTCTCCCATCAGCTGACCTGCTTAAATGCATGCTTGTAGAATTTTTCACCATTACGTTTTCCATCATGTGTGGAAAAGTGTCTCTTTATTCTTCAGTTCTTCTTTGAAATCTCTTTAAAAGTTTATAGAAACCTTGACCACCTGTAGACAGAGGTGTGATAATGATTAATGTAGTGCTCCATGGTCTCTGTACTGCCTGTAACATTCCTGCTATGATCATGTGGTCTGCACATCTGGTTTCAGTAGCTATTGATTGGCTCTACCTCTTTAAGCCATCAATTCGTCATCTTTAAAAAGAAAAAAAGTAAGTTCATTAATCCATGGCATGGTCTGTCGAGTTTTCTACCCTACAAAGAACCAGGAATAATAATCAAAACTGAAATTAAAAGCAAAATATTTTGGATGTGTACTTTTTCCCAGAAGAGAAAGTAACAGGTAGTATTAAAATAAATAAAAAACCTAAGAATAATAGTAAATCAAGAGAATGAAGCTGATTATTTTACTGAAAAATAACAGAAGGATTTTTTTTTTTTAAGAACAGAGGTACAACTGAAAAATGGCAATAACATTTCACAGATGCTTTTATTAGTATTATAATCTAAAGCAGAGAACTCAGGCATGATCTTGAATAAATAAACATCGTCCTAGTGATACAACGTTTCTTTTTGATATATTCTTATTTTTAGATATGTCCCTATAATTGTTCCTAGGAGCAATTTTTTCAGAATTAAAAATACTATTCAAATTGTTTCCCAATGTGTAAAAAAATTTCTGGTGTAAAGATGAATCACAGTAGCATGACTTTCCTTTCATGAGACAAGGGAAGGGAAGGAAAGGAAAGGAAAGGAAAGGAAAAAGTTCTATGTCTGTTCAAGTGATACATATAGGAAAAATAGGTAAGTAAATAGGGGGATTTTTTTTTAGAACAGTAATTGCAGTAAATGCAATAAGTGATGTCTGTTCATGTATGTTTTCTTGCTGTTACCTGTAACATCATTCAGATTAGCTTACCGTAAACCATGGTTAATAAAATCAAAATTGAATCTGTGACTAAAAGGGGTATGTGGGAGTGGACATTATCTCGACTTCTACGCATCACTTTTGGGCCAGACATGTCAAAGAAATTTAAGAAGCAGGAAAACATCTAGAATTCAATTTTACATATTGTAATTTGTCTTTCAGTGCAGGGAAGTAATTTGAGATCAGTTTGTAATCCAATATACAAATGGCAAGTCAAACACAGGTGTCTCGACCTTTCTCTGTGGGTGTATGGTCACATATCTTGGATTATTAGCTAAACTGCAAAATCATACTGTGCCAATTAGTGTCTTTTAAGGGCTGATCTGTCTTCTGATTCCTATTTTGGAAAAGATCATGCCAGGTAGCTTTCTGTAATTGACTAATGTAAATCTATATTCAAGTAGCTGCATAAGATGCCTTGTATTTTAACTCTATTGTTTAATGACTGCAATCTCTGAAAACTCTTACAGAACAGTTCACTGTTCAAGATGACTTCCAAATGAAACTGCACCAACAGAATCCTAGTTGATATTTCAAAACGACCTTAGAAAAACACTCATGCAGGTTAAACATGCCCTCACACAAATTCAGTATGTAGAAATTAAATTGTATTGTGTAACAGAGAGGTCATAATTCAAGTTTTCAAGGGTTTCTAGCCATTACAAATACATGATGAGGTACAGCTATAGTGGGCTGAAGTTTCATAGGTACCAGCTGAAGGACCTGTATTCCAGTATAGTCAGCTCATTTGAAGCGAGACTTTCAGATCACTGTGGACGTATTCATCCTTTGTGCTGGAAAACCAGTGCTGCCAAGAGATAAATGAACAGCTTAATTTGTTCTTTTCAGTTTATAAAACAGTTAAAAAACAGTGGTTCTAAGAGTTTCACACATTATGCAAAAAACAATTCTGGATCAGCTAATAGTAAAATTGTCATTTAAAGGCAGTACATTTAAACAGAGATTTGGCCTCTTCTCCCAGGCAAGGACAAGAGGAAATGGGGTCAAGCTGCGGCAGGGAAGGTTCAGGTTGGACATGGGAACAAACTGCCCAGAAAAATGGTGGACTCACCATCCCTGGAAGTGTTCAAGAAACAATTAGATATGGCACTTAGTGCTATGGTTCAGTTTAAACTGTTGTTCAGTCAAAGGTTGGACTCAATGATCTTGGAGGTCTTTTCCAACCTTAATGATTCTATGATTCCATTTTATGGTTATTGGTGATGTGTCTAAAAAGTCATCTGGATGAAATTCTTCTTTCAGTAATACCACTGCAATTCCAATTCTACTGACATCAACCCAACTGACCCGTGCCAGAATTGACTGTTAGACTCACACTTTATTAAAAATCTGTTTACACCCTTTTATGTATTACAATGAAATTACCACTAGAAATCTGATGCAGCGTAAATTATAAACTGAAATGTCAGAAAAGAGAAGCACAACAGTTAGAGCAACTAAAAAAAGGCAGTGTGATTATTTGAATGGTAAAGAGACCTATTCTTAATTTAATTGCATGTCCCTGTAAAAGATCAGTGTGTACCTGACCAATGTAGAATCCACTATTCTCTTGTGTTGGTAAGGAGGTCAAAGTCTGCAGCTCATGGAACCTAAGTAAATGTAATGGTGGTTAATTATGCCCCTTTTCTGAGTCTCTCAGCAGAATTTTGTGGTATTTTTGTTTTGTCTAATGCACAAGGTATAAAGTGCATATGTGTTTACATTTCCTTTCAAGTGCTGCTTCATGCAGCAAAAGGATTTTTTTTTGCTTTTGCAAATACTGCTTACTTACATTAATGATAACCGAGCCACGCATGTTCTCAACCCTTGCTCTTCTCTCACTTGTCACATCGCATACTTGTTCAGTGGCCCAGAAAATCCACTGCCATGTGTTATACAAGAGAAATGTTAATGGGGAGGACCACAGATTTTAAAGTAACTGTGTGTCTGTTTGGAAAATGGGATTAATTCAGAACTTCAATTTTGAATTCTGCAATTGCCTTCTCTGGGCTATGAGGACATGAAAAAGCTGCACAAGAGCAGTGCTGGCAGACTCTGCTATTTTTACCTGGAGTCAATAGAACAGATGACCTTTCTTCTTAAGAAAATGCCATTTTTGTGATGTGCTCTAGCTTCTTTCACACATCTCCAAGGTGACTTTTAATGCAGTCGCTCACAGAGTTAGGTTATGCTCTGAAAAGAGTAGCTCCTTACAAAATTCTTCATGACTGGGGCAGTATTTTCTCACCTGACAGGGAGGCTACATACCTTTGTTTGTAACTTGCAGCAGTAAAATGAGGAATCTTCTGTAACAGAACTCGTGGTATGTGTGAATCTGGTTAGCAGAATTACTTTTCTCTCTTATTTTTGCACTCTGGATGAAAAGTGAAATGTGAGCTAATAAAACCTAGTGGTAGTTCAGCTGGAAAGTCTGAGGGCTGATTTAGGTCAGGAATCAGGATTCATCACCTGAGAGTTTGCAGTTCAGTAGAGTCTGAACTTTTGATTCAGATACAGATTTAGCCAAGTTTATGAGCTGCTTTGATAAATGTATAATAGCTGAAGAAGCTAAGTAATGGATGTGGGTCTATTTTTTTTTTTTGTCTACTCTTGTGATTGCGTATAGCACTTTAGAAATAGAAGATACACCTGAAGTTTATGCATTTCACTCGGACATAATACCAAAAAAAGTAGACATAAAATAACATCATGCCGTATGGGTTGGCTGTCTTATAATTTTTTATTCATCTTTTCTTCTAGTTCCAGAGAATTAGAGTTTTATATTTATGTTATCAAATGAAGAAGCATTTTCACAGTGGTACACATATTATAAGTTACATTCCAGATTAGGTGAGGCATGTTATTAAGAAAATGATATTTTAGTGGGGCAAGTAAATAAGAAATGTCGATTTAGCGACCTCAAGTAAAAATTTCTCATTTCACTGGAATCCCCAACCATTTTTCTCTAGTGATCCCCTCTAATCCTCCACCACAATACCAGACACTCCCATTTGGATTTATTGAGAGAAAATATGTAGGTATATTGAGAGACAAACTGTGGATATGCTAGTAGGAAACATTTTAGTGAGTCATTATGAAAGCGTTGGTGGGGGAGGAGAAAAATAAACAACAAAAGCCCAGAATACAGTAAGTCATAATTTTTTCTTTTAGTAGATTCCAAAATAATTTACAACAAGGAGACATATGGGGAAACTGATGAAGCGCAGTAACTACTGCTAACCACCTTTTCTGCACTTTGGTCTGTTGCTCCCTTTGTTAGTTTGCAAGAACTTCGTTAGGAGTAGAAAATGAAGTAAGACCAGAACTGAAAAGCTAGACAAATACCTGAAGAATGAAGGAGAAAAGGAGGTCCCAGAGGGAAAACGGTGGCTCCAGATGCTTAYAGTGTACTCCTATAAACTGTGTAGCAGTGACTTAGGCCAGTGCAACTGTTCTAAACCATGCAGAAGAAACAAGTTTCAGGAAAGAAAGTGGGAAATAAAAATTTCCATAACATGGAAAAAAAGTAAAAGTGTATTTATAATGACCAAAGAACTAGTGGAATCTTAGAGAAGAAAAATAAGGAAAAGCATCTGAAATGAGAATAACACCAATGTTTACTGTAAAAGAGACAATATGTTCATTTAATTTGTCTTCATTTCTTTCTGGAAAGTATCAAATTTAATGATCTTTTTAATTAGCTTTAGAAGGGATTTCTGTTCTGTCACTACTAGACTCATTACTTGTAAGTTTTATTATTAGCAGGCAAGCAAAAGTTAAGGTAGAAGGGAAGCTTTGCTAATAGCTAAGCATGTCAATTTGCTAATAATCATAAATATAATGTTTGTATGCTTTGAGGCCTGTGAATAGTTGGTGCTGTTCAGCCCAACTGACTGGAAAGGAGGAACTGACTGCTTGGGACTTCCTTTACACATCAGTGGATGGCAAGATACAGTCAGTCTAACAACATTCAAATTCATCCCAGAGATACCACATACAAACAGATCCCCTTAAAACTATGGCAGCATTGAAGGGTTCTCCAAGTAATGCAACTTATCTTATGAATTAGGAAAGAAGAACAACTCCCAGCTTACAAAAAAGTGTGAGGTTGGTGCCATAAAAAGCTAAAAGCAGCCATTAAGAGACTGTATCTGTGTTGTAAATCATAAAAAGCTACTAGTCCTGATGCTGTCAAAAGCCTGAAATGTTACTGTTAGAAGGTTTTCCTAGTTAGCATAATAAAAAACAATTAAATGTGAAAGATCAAGGATTATATGGTCCTTTCTCTAATAGGTTACTTGTTTTGCACTGGTGTATTTTTCTTCTGAAGAAGATAGAAAGAGTTTTGGTTTTTGTCTGTGAAATAATCTAAAATTTTATATTACGTATTCTGGGGCTGTTATGTATCTCTTTGGAATAACTGATGCTAGTACTTGGACTTTCTTTCAGTTTCTTCAAGTGGATTTTTGGCTGCTGCTGACCAAGTGTCTTGGGGTGACTCTATTATGTGTATCCCCTATCATGCTCTATGCCCAAAAAGTAATTTTGTGCCTTTTCTGTGCCTTTAAACTGAGCTGAAAAAAAAAAAACCAAACGAACTTTTCAAAACAGTTTCTCAAGGACACAGAGATACACT